>MJUU01020000.1:0-17413 GCA_002080025.1 Modiolus philippinarum
ATAGAAACTCCCAAAAAACCTCCATGGCTAAACCCAAAACCAACATTTTATTTTGAACTACGCAAACACAAAAAGGTTGATACCAATCCTCTGGTTATGCAGCAGGACTTTGCAAGAATTAAATCTGAACATCATGAATACTTGCAAATTTACACAGATGGCTCTAAGGATGGAGACAGAGTGGCTTCTGCAGCCGTTTTTGGGGATCGTGCAGCAACTCTTCGATTACCATCCTCTAGTTCCATATTTACTGCTGAAGCTAACGCTATTTACTCAGCACTTAAATTTGTAGCTTTATCGCAATCAAATAAATTCATGATCTGTTCCGACTCACTTTCTTGCCTATTGGCAATTGAAAGTCGAAAAACAAAACACCCAATTATTTTGAAAATAGCCGAATTCTACAAATCACTTGTAGCATTAGGCAAAGAAGTCATTTATGTTTGGATCCCTAGTCATGTGGGGATCTATGGAAACACAGTTGCTGACCAGGAAGCCAAGGATGCACTAGATGACGAGATGGCGGATTGTCCAGTACCGTACACTGACATGAAGCCTTTAATCGTTAAGTACATTTTAAAGTTATGGCAGGCCAAATGGGATCTGCAAATAAATAATAAACTGCATGGAATACAGTAAGACGTCGGTAAACAAGTCGGTTCCTGCGGTAAAAACCGTAGAGAACAGGTAGTGTTGACCCGATGTCGTATTGGACATACTAGAACAACACATAGTTTTATCCTCAACAGTGATGATCGACCTGAGTGTATTCCATGCAATTGTCCTTATACAATTCAACATGTTTTAATTGAATGTGTAGATGTTGCCGATATCAGGCGTGATTTTTATTCAGCTGATTGTCTTAAAGACCTATTTACAAACGCTGGCGACAAAGTCGTTCAATTTTTAAAAGCAATCAATTTATTTAGTAAGATTTAAATGGATCAATTTTAAATTGAGTTTCTAATTTCTAATATTGTTACTGTCAAACCATAATTTCTTCTATTATATTTTTTACATTTTACACATTTGTTTTACTTGTATAAAGTTATATGGTTTTATATTAATATTTTATGTATTTATTAAAATTGTTCAATATACTCAACAGTTCTCGCCACAGTATAGCTGAAATATTGCTGAAGTTGGCGTAAAACAACAATCAATCAATCAATCAAAAAAAAAAAATTCGAATGGCCGCCATTCGAAATTTTGTTATCGCAATATCTCGGAAATGATAAAAAAAAAATTATGAAAACATTGTGTTGCAAAAATACTCCACTCTTTAAGATCTTCATTTATGGTTGGTCAAAAAAAAAATTGTACGCCATTTTGAAAATAGGTCTTTAAGAAAATCAGCTGAATAAAAATCACGCCTGATATCGGCAACATCTACACATTCTATTAAAACATGTTGAATTGTATAAGGACATTTGCATGGAATACACCCAGGTCGATTCGATATTTTGTTATCGCGATATCTGGGAAACGAAAAACAATTTATGAAAACATTATGTTGCAAAAATATTCCTCTCATTGATTTAAATGAAAAAAACTGTGATGAACTGTTTTTGAGTTGTAGCCCTTGACGCGTTTCCGTAAATCAGTAATAAAAATAACTTGAATGGTGTAAAACATCAGTCAATCAATCAATATCCTCTGTTCTATAAGTCTCGGTCTTTAATGGATAACTCTTATATGATAATATGACACGATCCTCACAAAGAGTAAACTTGGAGACATGGCAATCTTTGAAGTGTTTTAACATTCTCTCTACATCAGCTATTGACCTAAAATCCCACAAGTTCTTTACAACTGGACTTGGTTTGATGGATGTTGAAATTCTCCAAGGTAATTGCTGCCTGTTGGTTGGCCCTTGCAGAAATCCTGCTAAAAGGCTTAACGACATCTTCATGAGTGTGACCAACCATGAGAAAGCTGAACTTAATCTGCAAGTATAAGAAACAATGTTAACATACATGTTTTACTAATAATACATATGAATAATGCTACATTGTTCATGTATCATTTTATTTTATTTTTTTTGTTTAAGATTTTTTTTCATCCAATAATCGAGAAGGTTAACTTTTTCGTGAACAACTAAAGGGGTAATGTTCTGGTACTTCAGGAAAAGTGTCAGCTATTTTAATGTAAAAATCATCAAAACTTTATCAAATGAATCATTGTTTGAAGACGGAAAACTAAGCTATGGCAAATTTTAAAAATAAATGATAACCTAACGAAAGCATATTTAATTGAGAACCAGACATGTTTACCCATCTCAGCACGAAAGAGAAGTCCAAGACGAATAAAAGTGGAGTTTTAACCCAGAAATTATACTTTTTACATGTGTATAAAAAAGGCACACAGACGCTGAGTACTTCACAACTGCGGAGCCTACACAAGTGTGTCAAGCTGGATTCGTTAAGTAATGAAATAGACTTATCATTCTAGTGCATTTGTTGATTGATTTGACCAATTAGTTATCAGCAGTGTTTTAATTGCCACTGGAAAATGGGAGAAATGGGTAGGGACAGGAAATTGAGCAATCTCAATCTGCCCTTAACAAGAAATATAATTGCGCCGATTGTAGCGTTTTTTGTTTACATTGACTGATTACATTTACATTAAGTGAGCACTCTTTCACTTATACCTGGATGACAACAATAAAATAATTTCAAAAGAATCGTATGTGAAAGAAAGAAATATAGGTGGAAGGGACAAACGAGGCGAGGTTTGATTGCCACTGAAAAACTGTAGAAATCAGTAGGGGCAGGAAAGGATGGGTTGCAATAAGGCCGTTTTCCGGCCCACCTAGAATTTTGATATAATATGTTTTAATGTAACCTACAATATATCTAGTTTAAGATTGTACAATAAAATATCAAAACGCGCATGTGAAGGTCACGTGATCACGTAATTTTACTACTACTCATGTCAAAAGAATAAATAGTGTATGAAATGAATAAAGATTTGCATAGTGCCAAAACAACAATGAACCTCATTTTGATATCAAAATAATATGCAAATGGTGCTATTCTATCCATGATATAATTCTTTTGTTAATCAATATCTTTTTCGAAAGGAAATGATACAGTTTAACACAGATTACTCTTTGTGAGAAAAATCCACATAAAAACTTCATTTTTCGAGGTAAATGGAGTACTAAACAATCTCATTTCTTTATATTGTTTGGACATTACTTGAAATTTATGCTCGTCCGACATTTTTCATATACTTAAATATATATTTTTATATTTGAAGCAAGATATCACGTTAGTGGACTTAAATAAAATGATTTTGTCTACTTCGAACGCTTGATTGGTATTACTATATGTTTTACCCTTAAAATATTTTTTTGATTTTCGAAATGTTTGCCTCGAATTCAAACACTAAGACATGAATCGTTGTAACGTGGATATTTAGCGCTTTATTTGGTGGAATTAAAGAATATGTGTATTAAATATTAAGAAGTTTTCGTATGAATTATTCCAACAAGACCTGTAAAACTTAAGATGCATGTATCTGTTATATTTTAACTCAGAAAGTTGATTGTTAGATTCATATATTTAAACATCATTTCTGTCCAAGTGTCACCTCTATAGGAAAGTTTTCGAGGCTCCTGTAATATATTGAGAGGGAAAAAGACAGTTATAAAACTGAAGATATAATATATAAAGGTAACATAATAAACAAACTAAACTGAAAATACAAAGAAATTGAAAAAAAAGATGATCAAATTTCTACAGAATATTTTTTGACATAAGCACAGATGATGTTTAAGGCAATTTATTATGCCACGGCTCATAAATATTGTTTCAAATCCATAAAAACATAATTAATTTATACCGGGAAAAACAATTAAGGAAAAAATAACAAAATAAATATCATCTACTTTTCACACCAGATCTTTTTCAGCTTATTTGGCAAATTGCCAGGTTAGAAAAAGAGCTCATTTAAAGTATAGAATACTATCAAGACCACATTTACTGAGAATTTTGATGTATATAAAGCTTGATTGTGCATATAAAAATCAATCAAATTGATAAATGAGAAAATCACAAAACAGAATATGATAAATCCACTGAATTTTCAGCTTAAAAATACATTTTTTCCAATTTTTTTATATGACTTGCATGTGGAACCAGCTTCACATTTTGCATGCATAATTCCTATTAAATAAGTAATCTCTTGTAAAATTATTAGATTGGTTCCGAATGCAAGGCAGGGTTAAAATTGAGTTTGAAAATACCCATGTTGACTATTTTTCCATAGGCTCAATGTTAATTGCCATGAAGAGGGGTATTAGAAATGAGCTTATTTCGGTGGAATGAGGCAATTTTTTGAAAAAATTCTAATATGGTTAAAAACTACAGATGTTCTGATGTTGAAAGGTATCAAAGATATTAGGACTACTAAATTTATTTTTTGGCAAATCAGTGGGCCGATTGAAGGCCTTAATGCAACCCATCCTTTAGTCAAGTGGGTCTATTGATTGACACTGAGAAAGGGTAGGGGCAGGAAATTTAGCCTCTTTTATACTACACCCCCCTTTTTTCCCTTGTGAGCTAAATTTCCTGCCCCTACTCATCTTTCAGTGGCAATCGATACACGTTCCATTCACCAATATATCTTTCTTCTTTACTTAGTTTTCTTTTCTTCTTTTGAATTTAGGGACTTGTTCTCGTTCCGATGTAGCTGAAATATTGCTAACTTGGTTAAACATATCAACAAATCAATCTTATAGATGTAAATTCAGTAAATTACCGTGTATAGGGGAAACCTATCAGTAATGTAATGAGGAATTATAATGAGCTGATTGGAGAATATTGTTTGAAATAAATATTATTTTTAATTTAGTTCATAGGTGATATTTTTCATAGCCAACGCGGGATCAAAGTAAGAAATTCAATGGGCATTTTCTATCTCCGTTTTCAAGACACGGAAATGGCTAAAAATGTCGCATTTGTTTTGACGGTGCCAAAAATTGCCCACGTTTATTTTTAACCGATTGAGATAAAAGTTCCTGATAAATATTGGGAAAATTACTATGGGTGTTCATTGTCTTAAAAGTTAACATAGAAAGTAATGAAATTTATTTACTTTGGTTATCCCTATAAGGACACTTTTATAGTCTTAAGAAAGCCCAAACTAGACCCATACAGTTGTTTCGAGGTTCTCTAGAGAGTCCCCGCAAATTTATTGACCAATTAAGAAAATCTTAGAAACTACGCAAAAATCGTAGTGGTAAACAGCTTGAAACCTGTATGTTCCAAATAAAAGAATTTTCCCTTTAATAATTTTAACTCTCTAGTTATGAAATCTAATTGATTAAATTAATTTATCTAACTGAATAAAAGTTTTCTAGTTCAATTATGTGCTTTTCAAGTTCATGAGTATAATTTGGGAATATTTGGGAGTTTAAAATCTGCTTAATGAAAAATCACCTCTTAGAGAAGTAATCCCATGTCTGTTTTGTGAAACCTAGTTACATCTAATATTGATAGATTTCCAAGACTTTATTTTGATTACTTTTTTACGTTCTTACATTACTTCTAATTGTGTTTATATCATCTTCCGTAACTACACCAAATAAGTTCATTTCCATCCCTAGTATAGGTAGGATAGAACGTTTGTTCTTATATAACGTTTTATTATCCTTAAAAATATTTGATATCGAGGTACGAATTTCCGTAAATGACCTAAATTCATTTCTTCAATTCGATTGATTGATGTTTTTTACGCCAACTTCAGACTAAGCTGTACGACAAACGCGATGACTTCACCTTTCCAATAGTAAACTTCCCTTTTCTTTGTAGCAACATCCCAACAGCGCCGGCATATGGAGTTTACATCTCCCAGCTCATTCGCTATTCAAGAGCCTGTGTTCGATACAGTGACTTCCTTGATAGAGCCCGGTTGCTCACAAATAGGCTACTTCAACAAGGGTATGTTACCCAAAACTTGAAGTCATCCCTCCAGAAGTTTTACGATCGACATCACCATCTTGTGGACCGCTATGGGATATCTGTTTCCCACATGACAACAGATCTTTCCCTTTAAAGCTTAATTGTTGTTTCCTCTACCGGATTTGACATGTTCAACACGGCGGGTGTCTTATAAGAAGCAGGAGATGCTAACTCTACCGGTGCACCTGATCTCACCCATGGTTTTTTATTGGGTCCGTGTTGTTCATCTTTGTGTGTGTGTGTGTCTTCATTTTTCTTTTCTGTGCCGTACCCATGTTGTGTCTCTGTTTTTCCCCCTTTTTTGTTTCTGGTGTTGCCATTGTCCTTGGATAGTTCGCTTTTGGATTGAGTCTATAAAAATATCAATATAAAACCATATAGCATACAAGTAAAACAAATGTGTAAAATATTAAAAACATAATGGAGGAAAATTTGGTTTACCAACAATATTAGAAATTAGAAACTAGTGTAATTGATCCTTTTAAATCTTACTAAATAAATTGATTGCTTTTAAAAATTGAACGATTTTGTCGCCAGCGACATTTGTGAATAGGTCTTTAAGACAATCAGCAGAATAAAAACCACGCCTGATATCGGCGACATCTACACATTCAATTTAAACATGTTGGATTGTATATGGACATTTGCATGGAATACATTCAGGTCGATCATCACTATTGAGGATCAAACTATGTGTTGTTCTAGTATGTCCAATACAAAATCGGATCAACACTACCTGTTCCCTACGGTTTTTACCACAGGAACCGACTTGTTTACCGACTTCTGACTGTATTCCATGCAGTTTATTATTTATTTGCAGATCCCATCTGGCATGCCATAAATTTAGAATGTATTTAACGACTGAAGGCTTCATGTGTAGGGTGCTGGACAATCCGCCATCTCGTCAGCTAGTGCATCCTTGGCTTCCTGGTCAGCAACTGTGTTTCCATAGATTCCCACATGACTAGGGATCCAAACATAAATGACTTCTTTGCCTAATGCTACAAGTGCCCTGTAGAATTCAGCTATTTTCAAAATAATTGGGTGTTTTGTTGTGTTTTGTTTTTCGACTTTCAATTTCCAATTCGAAAAGATATGAAAAAGAAAGGAAATGGGGTAAATGTCGAGGAGACAACATCCCATATCCAGGTTAAAACAACAAAAAACATAATATCTGGGGTCACCATATGGTCTTCAACACAGTAAGGAACCTCACACCATATAGTAAGCCCTAAATGGCCCCGAAAAGGTAAAAAAGTGAAAAAATCAATGAAAACAAACCACATCCAATAACCCAAATATCAAAAAAACTAAAATTTTATAAGAAGACAAGGACAAGCCAATGACCAATATATTCATAAAGTTTTCTGTTCCAGGTTTATCAACCAGTCCTGCACTTGTTTCTATATCATTAGAAATTTGGTCAATAAAATTTTGAAACGGTTTCAAGTAAATTACGAATGTGAATTACCACTTTGACCTTGTCGTTGTGAAAGTATTTATTTTGTCAAAAACAACATTTTTCATTTATAAAAGCAAGTTTACCTTGACCAAGTCAGAGAGCAACAAGAATTCGCATCTTCATCTCCTGTATTTTGAGTAAGCATCTGTATCATGGAAATAACATACTTTTAAAATGGT
Source organism: Modiolus philippinarum (assembly GCA_002080025.1). Classification (NCBI taxonomy): domain Eukaryota; kingdom Metazoa; phylum Mollusca; class Bivalvia; order Mytilida; family Modiolidae; genus Modiolus; species Modiolus philippinarum. The sequence goes on from MJUU01020000.1 coordinate 7,608, forward strand.
CAAAATTAATACAATTAATTAATAAATTAATACAAATTAATACAATGTAAGGATTCTACGTCTTATAAATGAATTTAAAATTTGTTGTGTAGTTAATTGTATTATACGACTCCCCAGAGCGTTCAGCATATCATACTATGTTTTACCTATTTTGCTAACATGGAGGAAACCCGGACACTGAATCGGTTTTCAGGGGCTCCGGCTATAGGTGGTGGATAGGGGATAGTCTTGTCATAATACGGAAAGACTGACTGTGGACCATTGACTGATTGATTGAACCATTGTAGCCAAAATGTGTGTATAAACGCCACGCTCGATGCTGTATAAAGACCCCTTCTGTATGTCTCTGAGCAGACGCTCTCGGTGTCGTATGGAAGGCTAAATGTCCTGCCTCTACCAATTTCTCCCACTTTCCAGTGGCAATCAAAAGGTCGTACTTAACACCTTTATTTCTTTGTTTTTTTTTCAATTCTCATTTTTTTAATTGATTAACTTGTTCTCGTCTCGTCATGCTATAGCTGATTGCTCATTGGGTGTTAAACTAAAACTAATCAATCAATCATGGAGGGACAGATAAACCTCAGGGTTATGAAATAATGTCTCAATGGTGTCTCGAAAGGGACAATTCGTGGAAAACTCTTGTCTTTAATTTGAAGTATACAAAAATGCTCAAAATTATAAATACATTTTGTTTTTTATATCTATACTAGATTAAACTTTGGTGAATGTTTAGTGGAGTTGGTAATGTTATTGTTGAATTTTAGTTTAGCCTGTCAGCATTTCTTATGAAAAGTATAAGTAAAGAAGTAATTCGTTTTTATAAGATTAAATTAATGTGGTTAAATCAAGCGAAAGAATGAAGCCCTTATCTGCATAGTTACGTAATGAAACTTTTCTTTAATGATTATTTTTTTTTTGAAATTTTACAGGCAACTGAATCATGAATCTCTGTATGTAGTTGATGCTTCTGTCTTACAGTAATGAAAATATTGAAGTAAGTATCATAATTAAGTTGATGATAGAACTGTACCATTTCTGAGCCACCAAGTTCGTCTTATATCACCTGATAACTGTTTAAAAAGTAAGTTAAAACTGGACGCAGCTGTTGGAATTTCGTAAATCTTTTCAAACAAAACATTTCATGGATGAAATTACCAAACGCTTAGCCGTAGAGAAGCGTAAAAAGGAGAATCTGAGTCATTTCTGCAAGGCTAAGAACAGAGAGAAACATGAAAAGCATATTAAAAAAATGCTACCAGAATGTTATTGTGAGTCGCCACTAAATATTGAAAAAAAAAACAAACAAAAAACAAAACAAGCAGGTTAATAATGATAGGTACATAGAAGATTGCAATAATTTTAACCAGTTATTACTTACATTGTATTCTGTTATGTCCATATTGAATTGATTTGTTATTAGTTATTTATTTTCTTTGAATCTTTTATTGTTTTTCTGTATACTCGTTTCAGCCGTATTTTTGGAATAGCTTGCGCATCCACAGTTGGTGGATCGGAAAATGCCCTGTCTACGCGGGGTAGTTAAGTCATAAAACGTAATATTAGATTGATTGATTGAATATTGTTTAACGTCTAATCAGCAATATTTCAGCTATATCAAGACGAGAACAAGTTTGTTAATCATTAATCACTTTGGGTATGGAAAGGGTCATGGGCGGGAAATTGTGACTGCCACTGGAAAAGTAGGGTGAAATCGAAAGGGGCGGGGAATTTAGCCTTGTAGCCGATCACCTACGGACCACTCAAAACAGAGCTTGCTTCAAGGGTTCTTTAACGTGCAGGAAGCGTGGCATAACACGTGGACCCGAGTTTACATCCCATCCGAAAGATGGGTTGTGTATTTATTTATCCCGCACAACCACCGAATAAGTCCTATTTCTATATCCCGGGGTTCCCTCGGGGTCAGCCCCGTTTAGGAGGGGTCATACTCCGCAAGCCCGAAATACTAGGTCCTATTTCTATACCCCGGGGTTCCCAATATTAGAATGTGTCGTTGGTGTATTCAGAAAAACTTAAGGAAAAGTGGCAATGAATTTAAATTTTTTTGGTGCGTATTGTCAATTTTGGTGCAAACTTTAAGGAATGTTTCTGAATTTTTCTGGGCCAAAGATTTCTCTTGATAAGTTTTTTCTTTAAAGTCCATAGTTCTTGAAAAAATTGGTAATTGCACAAAGTTTTCAAGATATGCCAGACCCTGTGGGTTATGCCTTTTGCATGACCATTTTAAGGACATCCGTTTTCGTTTTCTCGTATGAACTGAATCTGGCTGGGGACGATGGTTGGATTCTGGACTTGTTTGATCACTTGATGGATGTACTATGGACCTGGCAGGACTTGATATGTCACCATTTTCGCCATGTTTCTCATTGTTGAGGTCAAACGATGCTGGGATGAAGATAACGTACCACTTGTCACGACATCTTCTACACTTTTTGGAATCGATTTGATATTTGGTTCATATCCATCTAATTGTTTTCCAACTGGTCAACTTTGGCTTTTAATGATTTGTTCTCATTAATTGAACTATCTAGTTTTGTTTCCATTTCTTCAAGTTTTGATTTCATTACTTGAAAAGAAGTATCAGTGTCTGTTGCATTTTTGTTTACGGTACTAAGATCGGTCTCCACTGTATTCGTTATTTCCCCAAGTTGAGAATTGTCAGTTTGTTTTCTGGCTTCTTTAAGTTCCTTCTGGATATCAGATTGGACTTGGAAATTTCACTAGACAATCTATTACCTGTATTGTTATTCCTGACAATAAATAGCAACAAAACTGTTGTGACTATAACCTAGATAAAGTAATTTGTGAAGAACGGTACATGAATATCAAAGCGATAGTAAAACAAAGGCAGTCACCGCCTGCTGAGCTCACCTAGTTACACAGCATTATCTCTTTTTATTGCATCCCTAAGTGCATTATGAGCACCAATACTATTAATGTCGGTGACGAAATGGTTTACCGTGAACTTTGCAATAGTCAGAGGGGAAAATTGGCAATATTAACTGTTATTAATTGATGTTTTAACCCAACTTCAGCAATATTGATTGATTGATTGTTGTTTTACGCCAACTTCAGCAATATTGATTGATTGATTGATTGTTGTTGTTTTACGCGCTTTGTAAANTGTAGAACCAAATTTTCTTAATAAGTCAATGTATCTATAATAAAATTTAGAGAATGTTTTTATCAATTTATGATATCTAAACCCTTGATGCAGAAGTTTTTCAGTGAGACAAAGATTTCGGTCGGTGAAGTCAGAAACATTACTACATACTCGTGGATATCGAACAAGTTGTGAAATGTAGACCCCGTAAGAAGGGGCTAACGGAACATCGTCGTCGAGATGGGGGAAATTGAGTTCACATTGTCAGTGCCTTGGTTTAGAATGTTATGTTTATATTTCTTCTGTGTAATGTCATTGTTTTTTTGCCATAATGTGGGACTAATTTTTGTAAATTGCGGGTGCATTCCACGTTGGAGGATAGGTGAATGTTTTGTCTATGCGGGGTAGTTGGGTCACAATATAAGTGGGCGGACAGGGTAATAGAAGAGCAGGGACGGTAGAAGGTTATATTTCCTGCCCCTACCCATTTCTCCCCTTTCTAGTGGCAATCAAAACGCGTTGCCCCTTCTCCTGCCTTTCATCTACACTAACAGTTATTTTATCTTTTGTTTTAATCTGTAGAATTTTTCCTGATTGTTGGTCTTTCTGAATAGAACACAAGGAGAAACAATTTTACATGTGCACTACATCCAGTTCTTTCACAATAAATATATAGACTTTCATGTATGTTCACTTAAATGTTCACAAAGTTATTGTGTAATATAGTGATTTCTGCAAGCTTAATCTTACAAATCAATGGTCAATGACCTGGATAAGTAAATCAATATATTTTATTCATAAGTACAGTATAGAACTTATTGGTTTTGTTGCATTGTCCCTTGCTGTCCTTTGCAGTCTAACGGAGATCTGGGTAGTTTGCACTCTCACGTGTATGTGTGCCTTCAAATGCAATGTTATACTTGTTTAGACTGAATACTTTTCTTAGGAGAACAGAGTGACCAGAGTTGTTGGGTCTCGTATAGACAGTAGGCTTTCCTGCCCCTACCCATTTCTCCCATTTTCCCGTGGCAATCAAAACTCTTTGCTAAGGTGTACTTCCTACATTGCTCGTGTTCTTTCACTTGTAATTTTTTGAATTGATATATATGTTTTCGCCCAGATATAGCTGAAATATCGTTCACTGGACGTTAACCTCCAGTTAATCAATATATCTTGCACGATTTTAATCATGAATTTAAAATGCCTGTAAACGACAAAGACACTTTACCTGTATTTTACCTGAGGCGATAGGCGTAACACGTCTACAAGAAGGCAATTCAATTTCAAATGAGAATTACATCTTTTGCATACGTACGGTTACCTAAGTAAAAATCCTACTCGAATCAATATTAGAAAAAAAAACGCTTAAACTATACCCGAATCTATACCAAAGCATATATATAATGCTTTCATAGCACAACTCCCGGCACCTGAATAGGTTTTCAGGGGCTTTGGCTACAGAGCTGCCGGGCGCGTCCCCAGGTGGTGGATAGGGGAATGCCCTGTCTTTGCGGGGTAGTCAGGTCATAATACGGAAAGCCTGACCGCGAACCATTGTAGCCAAACTGTGTGGAGAAACGCCACGCTCCATGCAGTATAAAGACCCCTTCTATATTTCTCTAAAGAGAGCAGACACACTGGGTGTCGTGTAGAAGGCTAAATTTCCTGCCCCTGCCCATTTGTCCCCTTTTCCAGTGGCAATCGAAGGTCGTTGCCCCGGTTGTCCCTTCCACCTTTATTTCTTTCTTCTTTTGCTTACAATTTGTTTTGAATTGATTAACTTGTTCTCGTCCTGATATAGCTGAAATATTGCTCATTGGACGTTAAACTCTAACTAATCAATCAATCAATCATAGCACAACTTATTTTGCCCCGTCTTTCTTCAAGTGGTTATTTTATGACAACGATAGTACATTTACTGCCGTTTCAAATAAAGGGAAACTTCATACCTAATTATTTAGATATATAATCAACCTGTAAAAAATTGAGAACAACTTTCATTTAATATAAGAAATAAAAAAAACCGTCTGATTGCAAATTTTCATTTACACAAAAAGAAGGCTAATAAATGTATCAAGGACAATCTATACAGGTGGTCAATCTAAAATGACCGTGTATAATTGTTGTGGCGTGGGCTCCATTATATACTACAATGGTGCGGAAATTTTGAGTCCGAAAATGCAGTTGCAAATGGCAAAAAAAAAAAAAACTGCCAAAATTGTGATATCCAATAATTTAAATTAAAAATTTCAAAACTTCAAAAATTAATTTAATTCTTCGTCAGCAGGGAATGACGAATGTCCGTTAGAGGTATAATAAAATTATAAATGAATTGGATTTATAATTTTCTTTAATAAAGCGCCCAAACATATGCCTAAAACAAAAAATGTATTCCCATTACCCTCTTCACACTTAAAACCTTAGAAAATGAGTTAACTCATGAACAGTTTTTTTTTTCAACCATGTCAACAGCATTAATTAAATAGTGCATAGAGAAACTTATTCAGGCATACTAAACTATTATGGACTTTTTAAGGAAATGTAACTCAGTCAGATGCGAACTGGTTAACGTGAATCGTACTGGTACCTGTGTATTATTTAACGAGTAAACGATAGCGATTGTCATGGTATATTATATCATTTATATATTTTGAAAACTATTTTAAATGTTACCTTAGGTTAATAAAATGTAACAAATAAAAGAATTAACTATATAAAACATTATTATACAATGATAATTGGGACTTCGTGTAACAAAAATAAGCGAATGACTTGTATACGTCCTTGCTTCAAAATACCGGTACAATTTATCATAGTCGTTTACTACACAACATACAAATTTGTTACACACGTGATGCATACATCACCATCAGGTCATTTCTTACGTAATTTAGCCACAGGTATCACAGGTGAAAATTGTTTATTGCCACAATCAACATCAGGGATGGCTGTCAAGGGTAATAAAATAATTGAACCATAAACAGTCTGCTCTATTCAAAATTAATTTTTTTTAGATTTTTTTTTACTTTGTAATTTAAACAATAATAAATTTGAAAAAGAAAAGAAATGGGGTAAATGTCAAGGAGACAACATCCCATATCCAGGTTAAAACGACCCAAAACAAAGCATCTAGGGGTCACCGTACGGTCTTCAACACAGTGAGGAACCTCACACCATATAGCAAGCCTTAAAAGGCCCCAAAAAGGGTAAAAAGTGAATAAATCAATGGAAACAAACCACATCCAATAACCCAAATATCAAGAAACTAAAATTTCATAAGAAGACACGGACAAGCCAGTCACTAACATATTCCTGACTTGGGACAGGCGCAATAAATTGCGGTGGGGTTAAACTCGTTTTCTTGGATCCAAACCCTCCCCCTATGTGTGGTGAATGGCTAAAAAATAAATACACAAAAATACACAATTGTTCATTTTTAAAAGTAGTTGTATTCTAAAATATTGACAAACAAAATAATATGAATCACAATTAATGTTGTTGGGTCATCACAATCTAGCAGTCGCCATATTGCCAGTTGTCTGGTGTAGAATCAGTGAAAATGACGATTTTCAAATCGATTTTTAAGGAGATAAGATCTTTATCTTAAGTAAAAAGAATTACACCGACGGATAGCATATTTTATCTATTTTCACCACATAGTTGTACAAATTAGAAAAGTGTATTAGTTCTCTCGCAATTCAGTTCTAAAAAGGGGATACTTTACAGAAAATACGATATTTAAAATGCCTTAAATAGGGAATACTTGTGAAAATATTTGAAATTTAAGAATCAATTTTGACGAGACTAAACCTCTTCAAATTCTCATAAATATTATACCGAAAGAAAGAGAAATTTATGAGGAAGAATAAGCACATAGTTGTACATTTTAAAGAACGCAATTCTAAATCTTGGTATTTTCTATTTTTTACAATCTATCGTTATATTTCTTTGTACAAAATACGACGATCCACAGGTAGCCACTTTAGTCACGTGACTGTTCGATGACGCTAATAGTTTAACATGACCACTTGTGGGATGAGGTTTTCTTTCTGTTCATGCTGATGTGCATCAACAACTTTAGATTTCTTTGGTAACACAGGGTTGCCATCACTTGTCGGTCTTTTAAATGTTGCAATTGGTTGTGTGTTTGACACATTAGTAAATTGAATCTCTCCACAGTGTGATATATTCTGCTAGGTGGGGGGAATAAAATCAAAAGAAAATCAAGCCTAAAACCGATTACATAGGTAAAAAAAAATATAAACTAAAAAGTAGAAAATTTCATATGATTACAGAAAACTATATTTGTGCAATCGGCGGTGTATGTCAAAGAAAAATTTAATGAATAAACAGAAAAAAAAATTAAAAAAACTTACATCTTTAAAGTATCGTTTCAGTGTATCCAGAGTTTGACGAAAGCTAATCATTTCATTTAATTCGTCCATTCCTAGACCAATTTGTCGGTCTTCCGAGGCCGATTGTCGTAGAAGTCAACATAAAAATATCCAGTAGCTTCATGTTGGCGGAAAACTAATGCCTTTTGCCTACTAAACTTGGTTCGATATTCTACCTCACCTCTTTATTTTTGTCAAAAAACAATATTCGCGAATTTAGCTAAACAATTTTTTCCTGAAATAAAAAACAAGCCCAACCCTCAACAGTGAATCAAATTCAAATAAGTTATTCATGGTTTCAGGGGATTTGGCTATAGAGCTGCGGGGCGCGTCCCCACGTGGTGGATAGGGGAATGCCCTGTCTTTGCGGGGTAGTCAGGTCATAATACGGGAAGCTTGACCGTGAACCATTGTAGCCAAACTGTGTGGAGAATTGCCACGCTCCATTCAGTGCAAAGACCCCTTCTATATTTCTCTAAAGATTGGGTGTCGTATAGAAGGCTAAATTTCCTGCCCCTACCCATTTCTCCCCTTTTGCAGTGGCAATCAAAGGTCGTTGCACCGGTTGTCTCTTCCTCCTATATATCTTTCTTCTTTGTGAATTGATTAACTTGTTCTCGTCCTGATATAGCTGTAATATTGCTCATTTAACTATAACTAATAAACAATAAAAATTAAACCACTGAATATCGATTTTGTTTTGCACATGTTCCCAAATGTTCTTAATTCAAATATGTATAAATGAAAAGAAAACTATCTGGGTTAATCAATTATTTTTCTTCCATTTGGTCCACTTCACGTAGAGAGAAACCCATTAATTCATGCTGATCTGCACAAAAAATCTGCATGAAAGCCAATTAAAAAAGTAGGCTGTATTGCTCAAGTCCTCTCAAGTTGCTCTTATCCACACATTCGCCTTTTACCATGGTGGAATAGTAAAGTTTTGTAAGTTCCATTTGTTTGGGTAGTTCACATGGTTCTTCATATAACTGTCGTAATTTTGGCAAACACGGAAAAATATATATAAAATTGTATAATATATGACCTAAAGTTATGAAGCCCATACAATTCAAATTTGTTACATCATCCCGGAGTAAGCTGTGAATACGGTTTTCCTCCTCTTGTATTTCATTTATGACTTGTTCCGGTAATGAAAAATGGCTTGAAAAGTGTTCTTTCAATTCTACAATAACGTCATCAATGTTGGAAAAATCTGCATTAGCTCTTGATGTTACGTATTCATTTTCTCTTAACCTAGTAAGCACTTTTTTAATTTCCGATATATACCCTTTAGAACGCATATCAAAATGTTGGGACGTGTTTAAAAATTTGTCACTTTTCTATTCTATATTGGCCAAACTATCAGATCCATATTGCTTCGTAGAAAGATTCTCAAGCTGATAAGTAGGATCAAGAAAATGTCCCATTCGATATACTTGTATATGTCTCCTAATTTCTAGATATGTAATAGGGACGCATTTCAATTGGGCGTTTTTTAAGTTCTGCAATTACGGAAAGGTTTTAGGGTTGTTATCGTTGCTGATGTTTGTCTCTTGTGAATTGTGGCATGTGATTGTACTTTTCGGCCATTGTAGGTGTTTACTGTTATCCTGTTTTTGTAATAAGAGGGTATAAAGTAATTTTGGTGACATGACAAGTAAAGAGTTCATTAAATATGTAGGATGCAGATTTCAAGCCCGAAGAGACATGTAAATATGCAGTATCTCATATTTTTTACTTTTAAATATTATTTGAAAGACAATGATCATTTCTTAGTCTGTGGTTCAAAGACATTGTAAGAAACAGTGCTCATTTTTGTCTGCTTTTTATAACGGTGCTTGCATATAATTCGGTGTCAATTAAAAAATGGTATCTTTTATCAAATTCATGATATCATAAGTGCGTATGTCACATATAGTAAAGATTTGTCATTTTGGTTTTGTTTCTGAGTGTTTTCGTCTAACAGTGCCCTCTTCGTTTGAAAGCTTTGAACCTCAACCTTGAAGAAAAAAAAGAAAACACTATAAATGGCGATACTATCAAATAACTGAAAATAAAACACCCCCCCCCGTAGCGGGGATAAAAAACACATGAAACTCGGGAGATTTAACTGCAGTTCTACCTTGCAATGTGCATTTCTTTTTTTTTTTGAAAAAAAAAAAAANTTTTTTTTTTTTTTAAAAAAAAAAAAAAAAAAAAAAAACAGTTATCCGGCTATTTGAAAAAATAGTGAAATCTGCCCAGTTGCAAATAATTTTCTGCCCAATTGAAAAACTTTTTCCGCCCAGTTG
>MJUU01020004.1:4607-33404 GCA_002080025.1 Modiolus philippinarum
ATTTGCTGTCTGACAACACACCAAACATATGGTACATAATAATGGACTTTGCCACGTCAACAAGATGAATCTACACGTTTCGATTATCAGTGTACAAATTTTAATTTACCATATGTGTTATACTGTATATTGTGTAATATAATGCAAACAATATCATTGATGACATCATGTATAAATATACTATAGTTCTACATCTCCATCGGTTGGGAGTTGTGGCGTGCTCCTGTCATCCAGCTACTTGGAGACCTAAGTTGGTGGACGGTGTGAGGGCAGGAGTCCTGCTTTCAGGTGATCTATGTTGAGCGGGCGTCCGCACTAAGATCGGCATCAATATGGGCACACCGAGGGAGCTCAGTGTGACCAGGTTGTCTAAGGAGGGACGTAAAGGCCCAGGGCGGAAACGCAGCAGGCAAAAGGTCCCGTGTTGATCAGTAGTGGGATCGCGCCTGTGAATAGGCATCTGTTAGCAGCCTGTCCAATATAATTGGACCCAACTTTTTTTCCATACTCTTAACTTTGTCTTTATAAATTGAAATCACCGTTTTTGCTGAATAGCACGACTTTCAAGCACAATTAAATGGTCAAAATGTCAGTTTAAAAGCAAATTCTGAATACTGAAATCAACATACTACCTCAATTTTTTTCTACCGGAACATTTTTTATAAAGTTGGAGAATTGTATTCATATCATGCCAGATTGTTGGAAAAAAATGTATTTATATCATTCCGGTTTGTTAAATGCAATGCACAATATAAAAAAATTAAAGAGTGATGTGACGGTTTGGGTTTTGAGAATTTCTGTTTTTCGTTGTAATTAATAGTTTAAGATTCTAAAAGAAAAGAAATGTGAATGTGTCTTTGCTTTACTTATTTGCTTTAAAGTTGTGTGGGGAAGAAATGTTAGTGCAAATTAATTTGCTGTCTGACAACACACCAAACATATTGTACATAATAATGGACTTTGCCACGTCAACAAGATGAATCTACACGTGTCGATTATCAGCGTACGAATTTCAATTTACCATATGTGTTATACTTTACATTGTGTAATATAATGCAAACAATATTATTGATGACATGATGTATAAATATACTATAATTCTACATCTTCATCGGTTGGCAGTTGTGGCGTGCTCCTGTCATCCAACTACTTGGAGACCTTAGTTGGTGGACGGTGTGAGGGCAGGAGTCCTGCTTTCAGGTGATCTATGTTGAGCGGGCGTCCGCACTAAGATCGGCATCAATATGGACACACCGAGGGAGCTCAGTGTGACCAGGTTGTCTAAGGAGGGACGTACAGGCCCAGGGCGGAAACGCAGCAGGCAAAAGTTCCCGTGTTGATCAGTAGTGGGATCGCGCCTGTGAATAGGCATCTGTTAGCAGCCTGTCCAATATAATTGGGCCAAACTTTTTTTCCATATTCTTAACTTTGTCTTTATAATTAAAATCACCGTTTTGCTGATTAGCACGACTTTCAAGCACAATTAAATGGTCAAAATGTCAGTTTGAAAGCAAATTCTGAATATTGAAATCAACATACTACCTCAATTTTTTTCTACCGGAACATTCTTATAAAGTTGGAGAATTGTATTCATATCATGCCAGATTGTTGGAAAAAAATGTATTTATATCATTCCGGTTTGTTAAAAGCAATGCACAATATAAAAAAAATTAAAGAGTGATGTCACGGTTTGGGTTTTGAAAATTTCTGTTTTTCGTTGTAATTAATAGTTTAAAATTCTAAAAGAAAAGAAATGTGAATGTGTCTTTGCTTTACTTATTTGCTTTGAAGTTGTTTAGGGAAGAAATGTTAGTGCAATTTAATTTGCCGTCTGACAACACACCAAACATATGGTACATAATAATGGACTTTGCCACGTCAACAAGATGAATCTACACGTTTCGATTATCAGCGTACGAATTTTAATTTACCATATGTGTCATACTGTACATTGTGTAATATAATGCAAACAATATCATTGATGACATCATGTATAAATATACTATAATTCTACATCTTCATCGGTTGGGAGTTGTGGCGTGCTCCTGTCATCCAGCTACTTGGAGACCTAAGTTGGTGGACGGTGTGAGGGCAGGAGTCCTGCTTTCAGGTGATCTATGTTGAGCGGGCGTCCGCACTAAGATCGGCATCAATATGGGCACACCGAGGGAGCTCAGTGTGACCAGGTTGTCTAAGGAGGGACGTACAGGTCCAGGGCGGAAACGCAGCAGGCAAAAGTTCCCGTGTTGATCAGTAGCGGGATCGCGCCTGTGAATAGGCATCTGTTAGCAGCCTGTCCAATATAATTGGACCAAACTTTTTTTCCATATTCTTAACTTTGTCTTTATAAATTAAAATCACCGTTTTTGCTGATTAGCACGACTTTCAAGCACAATTAAATGGTCAAAATGTCAGTTTGAAAGCAAATTCTGAATATTGAAATCAACATACTACCTCAATTTTTTTCTACCGGAACATTTTTTATAAGGTTGGAGAATTGTATTCATATCATGCCAGATTGTTGGAAAAAAATGTATTTATATCATTCCGGTTTGTTAAAAGCAATGCACAATATAAAAAAATTAAAGAGTGATGTCACGGTTTGGGTTTTGAGAATTTCTGTTTTTCGTTGTAATTAATAGTTTAAGATTCTAAAAGAAAAGAAATTTGAATGTGTCTTTGCTTGATTTATTTGCTTTAAAATTGTTTGGGGAAGAAATGTTAGTGCAATTTAATTTGCTGTCTGACAACACACCAAACATATGGTACATAATAATGGACTTTGCCACGTCAACAAGATGAATCTACACGTTTCGATTATCAGCGTACGAATTTTAATTTACCATATGTATTATACTGTACATTGTGTAATATAATGCAAACAATATTATTGATGACATCATGTATAAATATACTATAATTCTACATCTTCATCGGTTGGGAGTTGTGGCGTGCTCCTGTCATCCAGCTTCTTGGAGACCTCTGACTTCCGGTTTGATGTCGAGGAAGAAGGACGCTTTCGCAACTACTGCTGAAAATCTAAGCTTTTTCCTCGTCTTTGACGAGCCATCCTTCATTATAAGTTATTGCTATTGCTATTGTGACTGTTTGTTCCAGTTTGGCTAAGTATTTTTGTATGTGGACAATGAAATAGTTGTTTTTGTCCCCCTTCACCATGAGCGGTGAAAGGGGGGTCCGCCGTTCCAAGAAGGAACTTACCGTACTTGTAGATGTTGGTGACAATCGTACAGTTACTGCTTTGTCTGTAATTAAAAACGTTGAAACTCAAGTTGGAGAAGGCATTGTCGAAGCCTGTGTACCAAAAAGTGGAAATCTTTACGAAATTACATTGAGAGAACAAGATGCGGTCGACCTGATTTGTGACACTGGTTTCAAGGTGAACAATCAAAATTTCAAACCCACCGCTGTATTTTCAAAAGAACGTTTAATTAGTTTTTTGAATGTATCTTACTATGTTCCAGATGATGAAATTAAAACAAAATTACAAGCGTTCGGTGCCGAGTTAATCACTCCTATTGAGAGACGCATGGACCCAGGAACAAATATCTTTGATGGTACGAGGTACGTTGTAATCAGATTCCCTGACGAGCGCCAAAGTTTGCCCTATACTATGAAATTTAGCACAGGTGTTAATTCACATGAATATATAAGAGTAATTCATGACAACCAGAAGAAAGTGTGCTCTAAATGTTTTGAAGCAGATCATGTGTACGCTAACTGTCCTGACAATCTATGCTTTAGATGTAAAAACTCTGGTCACTTAGCTAGGGTGTGCCCAGTACCACCTTGTGACAAATGTCATCAATACTAAGTGCAAGTGCAGTGTACCTGCTTGGGGCGTTCATGCTCCTGCACGAAAATATGCTACAGAAGATGATGGAAATGAAGTGACATGGATAATCGAACCGATGATGGAGATGCAAGTGATGATGAGACAATTGTAAAATCCGCTGATGATAGTTCTGATAAGACTACTGATGTTACAAATGAAGACGTGAGTGGTGATGCTACAGACTCTGGAAACAATATTGCTATTGATGAACATGTTGACTTTAATGACAATGATAATAAAATAAATGAATTAGATTTGTCTGGGGGGCCCCATGATAATAAGATTAGTAGCGGGGCAGGCTCATCAAGTGGTGAGTCGGTTGTTGCTGATGATGATTGTAAATCCTGGTCTCAGGAGCCAGAGATGGAAATGACAGATGAGGCGCTGTTACTGAAATTAAAAAGACAGGTCGTAGGAGGAGACTTATAACTACTCCATCTCTGACTCCTGAGGATGTCAAAAGGTTGAGGTCTAATCCAAGGCATAAACTTTCTACTAATTCAGCGCCTTCAAGTTCATAGGTCTAGTTAAACTCCTCACCTTTTTCTTGTTGATGGTAAATATTGTGTCTGTAAATGTAAATGGGCTTCGTGACTCTAAAAAGGTTGAGTCCTTTTTCAAATATTGTCAAGAAAATTATTTTGATATTGTTGGTCTGGAGGAAACTTTTTGGGATGAAGATATTGTTAAAAATTTTGAACATTTTTGGGATGGTAAAATATTTTTCTCATGTACAAATACTGCGAGACAAGGTGTTGCTTTTCTGGTCAGTAAAAATGTTGAAAATATGGTTTCTGAAATACAAAGTTTTGACGGACGATGTATTCATGTCAACTTTCAACAGGATGATAAGGATATCCATATTATTAATTGTTATGTCCCAAATATACTACGGGATAAAATTGGTTTCTATGATAAATTAATTTCTCAACTCCCGTCGTCGGAAAACATCGTGTTGTTGGGTGATATGAATACATCTCTGTCAAATCTTGACCGTTGTGGTAGATCGTCACACACAGAAGATAAATCATACAGACAACTGATACAAATATATGACTCTTTTAATTTATACGATGTATGGCGAGCGAGAAATCCGACTGCACGTATCTTCTCTTGGCGTCGCGTCGTCGAAAACATTCTCATTCAAAGTAGAATTGATTTTATATTTATTCCGAAAACTTACTCGCAATACGTGAAAAATGTGTATTATAAACATAATACCTTCAGTGATCATTCCTGTGTTGTTTTAAAACTTGATTTTTCTGAAGTAGAAAGAGGCCCAGGACTTTGGATTTTAAATAATACCTTATTAGAAGATAAAGAATATGTTGAAAAAATTTCTACATTAATTGAAAATGAGAAAAATTGTAGGTAATATAATGATTAGTCCTACAATATAGAACCTCACGCTGTTTCTTTTTCATATATACTGACTTTTACATGCAGCGCGAGGTCCTATCGTATGTGTCCAAAAACCCGTAGCAAATGGTTTTTCACGAAACATGGTCATATAGTGTGTTCTCTGGTTTAGAATTACACTCCCAAAAATGAATTTATGTGTTTTCCCGTTTNTAGGTTTTCAAAAAACGTTTTTTGAAAACCTACGGCTTTTCCCCATAGTTAACTACTAGAACTAAAGCCTATAATGAGTTTGGCATTAGGCTTAATTCCTAGGATTAAGGTTTAAAGCCTGATTTTTGTTCATAAAAATTACTCTTATTTCCTGACTGCTCATTCTTTAATATTTGGCAACCAAAACAAATAGTTTGCGGAGCAAATTTGTATAATATAGAAAAATAAGTGCAGATACAACATTTAATTAACTAAGTAGTAGGTCTTTCAAGGAAGACATGTGTCGTATACGTAATAACGCAAAAAAAGGAAAAAAACTAAGTTCTGTCAAACAGGATGTTGGTATTCGAGCGGCGATCCCAAATGCTGTTACACAGTATAGGTCCTCTTACCGATTCTCTATGCCAAATTTCAGAAGGCTTGGATATGTGGTTTCTACGAAAATGTGACCGAGATGTTCAAGAAGCGAAAAGTTCCTTCCAACAGGAAATGGGCATTCGAGAGATCCAAAACACTTACACTGTGTAGGCCTCTATACTGATACTCCATGGCAAATTACAAAAACCTGGAAAAATTTGTTCCTAAGAAAAATGTGACAGAAATTTTCAAGATGAAAAAATATTCTAAGTTCCGTCAAACAGGAAGTGGGCATTCGATACATTCAAAACTCTCTTACACAGTATGTGTCCCAATACTGATACTCTGTGCCAAATTGCAGAATGCTGGGATATGTAAAGAAATGTATAAATTTTATTTAGTATGAAAGACCGTTTTGCAGTCTTGCTATATATTGAAAACAATTCCACTTATTATAGGGAATTATAATTCCCATAAATGACAGGTGTTTGAGAGTTTTATGATAACACAAACCACAAACATTTTTGCAGTCTAATACTAGTAAAAACAATCACTGTTACTGTAAGAAATTGAAAAAGGTATGATTGCTAGGTAGAATTCCAAAAATTACTGATCTTTGAGGGTCTCAGGAAATTTACCGCAACTAGAACAGAAGATTTTTGCAGACTTTCTATTTAAAATGGAATAAAAGAGATAACAGGAAACACATACAATGGCCGAAAAACATAGCCACATGCCAGAAAGTAAATAGGAATTGCACAAGAAAAAACCCACAATAAAAATACAAAAGACAAACATAAACAACGATAGGAACTCGGGACAGCCGGACTTGGTACCGGCACTAGCAAAAGCCAGCGGTAGGGTTAAACCGGTTTATGGGTACCCAAACCTAAAGCATTGATTATTGATGTAAGGAATTGAAAAAGGTATGGTTGCTAGGTAGAATTCCAAAAAAAAAAAAACAAATAAATAAATTGCAGGTCTTTAAGACATTCGGGAAATTTACAAAAATTAGAATCACAATTGAGAATGATCCTCATTACTATTATGACTAAAGGGAATTAAAAACGATATGGATGCTAGGTAGAATTTAAAAAAAAATACGGGTCATTACATCCAATTTCAAAATATCAAATCTTCCACAGAAAAAAATTGTAAGATACAAATCTCAATGAAAAACTGAAAATAAGAACAGCCATCCTTAAATTTACATCAACCTAGTGACTAATGTATATCATTTCGCTTTCACTTCAACAATAACTCTTGATAACATTTATTTTATTTGGTCAGGCAATAATTTTCTTGAAAAAAAAATCAGGCATAAGACCTAAATTCTAGGCATTAAGCCTAGTGCCAAACCCATTTTAGGCTTTAAGTCTAATGACTAGGCATCAAGTAACTTGATACCTAGGATTTAAGATTAATGCCTAATTTCAACTATTGCCGCTAACATATATATATACTAAAAATCCTGGATATAATAATTTGTCTTTTTTTCATCCCCATCAATATAAAGTGATCACCTGAAGAAAATGAGACGAATACTAGTACAAAATCTGAAAGAGGGAAGGAAAGAAAGTTATTTGGAGAAGCAAAGTCATTGGAAAAATTGCCAGGGCAAATTTCAGTACAGAGTTCGAGGCCCGCCGGGGTCTCGGCGAGATGTGAGAATAATAACAGAATAAACAACATTTGACAGGAAAGTTGTACAAATGTAGATAACATATAAATACATTCATGTTATTAACAGTTTGAGTAGCTTTTATACCAGCGGTGACACATTTTGCAACAAATTTATGGAGTTTCAAGCAAGGATAGTAAATACCGCCCAATGATTGTTGGCATAACAGAAGTACAGATTAAAAACAGAACTTACAACCCAACCCAGCTGAATTTAGTCTGGATGCTATAGACGATTATGATTTATTCTCGATAAACATTAATAATGGTAAAGGAAGAGGAATATTATTATACATACACAAATCGCTAAATGAAAAAGAAATAAATATGAATACCAGTTACGAGGAGAACATTTTCGTCAAAATTAATCTGAATGACAATGGTAAACTGATAGTAAGACTTATACATATCACCAACAGGCAATGCTGAAAGTGACAACAACAAACATCTTTTTAGGATTATAGACGAAAGCACTCATAAACATTTCTCACATATATTGCTGATGGGCCATCTAAACTACCCGGATATTGAATGGAATACTTTGAATTCAAATAGCGACAACACAGAGTCAGCTCCATATAAATTTCTACAGTGTGTTCAGGACAATTATTTATTCCAGCATTTAACTAAACTAACAAGATTGGGGGGGGGGGGGGGGNGGGACAGACACACCCCATACCTTATATCTTACATTCACAAATAAAGAAAATGTAATAAGCGAATTTGAATATTTAAGCCCTGTAGGAAAAAGTGACCACTGCGTTATACAATTCCAATACATCTGTTATACTAAGTTAAAAATCAACAATAGAACCAGGATGTGCTATGACAAAGGGAATATCACAGAATTTAACAATGAAATAAACACTCACGAACTGGGAGAACTTGTTCAACACAAACGATCATATTGACAAAAAATGGTCTTAATTTCATGATTAATTTGTTAAGAAGGAAAAAGGGTATATTCCAAGTCGAAAAATTCAAACGTCAGCTAAGAAAATAATTTCTCATGGATAAAAAAAAAAAAAAAACGTTAGAAAAATTAGGCAGAAAAACGCTTTGAGTAGAAAATCAATCACAAGTAAACACCCGAAAATATGATTAAAATGTAACAAAGTAAGAAACCAAGTGAAATCATATACAAATAAGTTAAAGAGTGACCACGAGAAGCAACTATCTGCTAATGTCAAAAAGAATCCAAAGCAATTTGGAAATACATCAAATCGAAGTGAAAGACCAGAAGTGGCATTGGAGAGTTACTATGTGACCAAAAAAATGAAAAATCAAGGAAGCTGGTAATGACAGAGCAAAGGCTGAGAACTAGCTACATTCTTTAGCAGTGTTTTCCAAAAGAACCTGAAGATTAGGCATCAACATTACCCTTTAAAGACACTTTAAGCAAGATGACTGCTTTAGAGACAAATAAACTTGAAATAAAGAAATTACTTAAAGGATTTAAAATTGACAAATCACAAGGAACAGATAGAACGCATCCTAGAATATTTCAAGAGACAATATCTAAACCATTGAATATGACTTTTGGCCAATCTTTGAAAACACGGACAGTACCAAAATTTTGGGAAGAAGCTCAGAGTAGTGTAATATAATAAGAAAGAAAAAACTGTTTAGTCGTAAATTACAGAGCAGTAAGATTAACATAGTAACATTAACATGGACGCCAGGGTGAAAGAGAAAGACAGGAAGGCCAAGAAACACCTGGCGCAGAACAGTAGAGGGTGAAAGAAGTCAACTTTGGTGGACCACCTTGCAGAGAGATGAAATGGTAGCGGCAGACAGGAAGCAATGGACGGAGGTGTTGACCGGCCTCACGAGTCCTTAGGGCCAGAGAAGATATGTATGTATGTATATAATCTTAACATTGATTGTATGTAAAGTTATAGAAACAATAGTAATAAAATCAATATTTGAACACATGAAAGCAAACAAATTCTTTACTGATCGTTAGTTTTGCTTTGTATCTGGGAAATCAACCACGTTGCAACTGTTGAATGAACTGAACGAGTGCACACAAGCACTAGATAGTGTAAAATCAGTAGACGTAATATACATGGATTATATGAAAGCATTCGACACCGTACCACATGAAAAAGATTGTTGAACAAACTTAGAGCATGCAGAACAGAAGACAATTTACTGTGGTGGATAGAAAGCTTTTTAAATGAACGCTTCCAACTAGTATCGATCAACAATGAAAGTTCTTCTTGAACCAAAGTAACCTCAGGTATACTGCAAGAGTCAGTCCTTGGGCCGCTACTGTTCGTTTTTTTTTTTTTTGTTTAAATGACCCACTGGATATGGTAGACTCTGATGTATATTTGTTTGCGGATGATACAAAGATTTTTTAACTCGTAAGTAGAAAAGAAAACCAGAGACAACTACGAAGATATATAGATAAAACTGTCAAACTAGAGTGATACATAGCTTCTAAGGTTTCATGCGGAAAAATGCAAACATAGGCACATTGAAAAACCATGTCCAGACCCAGACAAAAAATATACACAGAAAGAAATGGTATTACAGAACACTACAGAAGAAAAAGACATCGGATCGATTATAGACTCATAGTTAAATTTTGATAGACACATTAGTGAAAAAGTAAACAAGGCTTATTCAATGTTCGCACTAATATGGAGAATGAACTGGTGTTTCTGCACTAAAAACGGAGAACGCAGATACACCTATTTAGTTAAAGGGAAAGACAAGACATATTTTGTTAAGAACCATACTGATTCAAACAAGAAGTACACTGAGACAGACGTAATCAAAATGTTAGAATTTTTTATCAACAATATTTTTGTCGAATTCGGAGGTCGTGTTTTCCAACAGACAATAGGGATTCCTATGGGAACTAACTGTGCGCCGCTTTTAGCTGACCTTTTCCTTTACTCGTACGAGGCCAAGTTTTTACAAGGGCTTATTCAAATAAAACAAAAAAATTTAGCCAAGTCCTTTAATTTCAGCTTCCGCTACATAGACGATGTACTTTCTCTTAATAATTCTAAATTCAAGGAGTATTTTACATCAGATCTATCCCAATGAGCTTGAAATCAAAGAAACAACTGAAACACCTACTTCAGTTTCGTACCTAGATCTTTTATTGTATATTGACGAAGATGGACGTTTGAAATCTAAGCTATATGACAAGCGTGATGATTTTAATTTCCCAATTGTGAACTTTCCCTTTCTGAGCAGCAATATACCTAACTCTCCAGACTATGGAGTGTACGTTTCACAGTTAATTCGTCACTGTCGAGCGTGTAGTTTGTACAGTGATTTTTTGAACAGAGCAAAAACACTGTCCCAAAAGCTGCTTGGTCAGGGAATTGTTCAAACTATGTTAATTTCATCCCTCAAGAAATTCTATGGCCGTCACCAAAGCATCATTGAGAGATATGACGTGTCAGTATCTCAAATGAAAGTGGAAAATTTCAGCTAGGTTCATGTCTTCCCGGATTTGACTACCGACTTTGACATTTCCCTGGATTCACTCACTCAAAGTGTGACGGGTGCTGTTAACAGAGCAGGACATGCTTACCCTTCGGGACCACCTGATGTTGCTCTCTATTTTTATGGGAGTTCACATTGTGAGTGCTTTAATTTTTTGTGTTGTCTTGTTATATTTTAGTTTTGTCTTTGTTTCACATGTTTGTAGTACCGATATGTCCTTGTCTATGTTTGAATACTGGATGATTACAAAAGCTTTTCAAAATTTAACTTGGTACTGTTTGAGGGTTAGAGAAGTAACACGTACCATGATTTTTCATTGGTTTTGTCTCAGAATTAGCAAAAGACATTAACCGAACAGCTACCTAACAGATCTTTCAAAAATATATATGCCTCACTTACCGTGTGACGGGTGCTGTTAACAGAGCAGGGCATGCTTACCCTTCCGGAGCACCTGATGTCACTCTCAGTTTCACTGGAGTTTACACTGTGATTGCCTTTGTTTTGAAAGTTGCGATTTCTATTTCTATGCTTTGTATCTGTCTAACGTCATTGTTTTCTATGTTCTCGTTTTGGCCATGTCTTTGGACTTCGATTTTTGTAAATTTCACTCCTTTGTTCCTTCGGTATTCTACTGCCGTTGTTACAGTATTTAGTATTTTCTATTCTTCATCAGTTTATTCTCTATTCATTATTCACCACTTACCTATAGCTGTTCGTAATTTAACAATAACCTACTACTCATCGATTGATTGAATAATTGACTGATTAATTAAATTACTGATTATGGATTGATTGGTTGATTGATTGATTATTTGATTGATTGATCATTTGACTAATTTATCGATTTGTGTTAAAAGTCAACATTTTAGCAATAATTTAGCAATATATCGTGGTATAAACTGCTTAAAACCATGATGATTTGTGAAATAAATTATAAAATAGCTAAATACATAGAAAAACACTGTATGACCTTAAGTGGATTCGTATATGGATAATATATCGAAGAAGATGCTTTGCACAATACCAGCGTTTGTTTGAATAGAGCACTGTGTATCCGAATTTCCGTCAATCAATCTGAAGATAAATTTGCTCGATAATTCCTGACGGTAATATTCAAAAAAGTTGAAATTATCCTGGATAATTGGACATGGAGGCTAAAAGCTAGAAAATGACTTAGATTCAAAGTATCAACAGCACCAAGGATTGAAAAATTATTCAATGACTGTTGGAAGCATGACGTGTAGTGTTGTATATGTATGTAGAGAAAGCATCGCTCTTTATATAAAGGAACTCAGAAACTTGGATAACCCCAGCTTACCCATTGATTTCTCCAGCTATACACGTATGTGTAGAAAAGGCTGGTCACGCTCACTATTTAGCCGCGGCTCCCGGAGTACTTACCCTCGGAGGCGTCATGTTCATTGCCTGTCTGTGTTTGTATGGAGAGAGAATGTTTTCGTTTCTTATTTAGAAAAAAACTCGAGAGCTACCTTACTTTCTATATATTATTGAAATCAAGTACCCTAACTAACCAGGCTTGTGTGTTACCAGAATACAGCTCCTTTTTGATGGACTGTCAATCAGCTATTGACGTACTTGTGCAGAGAGATCTACCCTATCTACATACCAAGCAATTCTGGAATCTAGCTAACACAAGATTGCAGGATACAATCTCTCCTAAATGGAACGACCAACGGTTATGGACATATTTGTAGAGAGAAAGTCATATCAAGGAACTTTAAGGCCTAGCCATTGAGTATACTTTCCTCCAAATGTCAATAAGCTTTGGAAGTATATATGAAGGAAACATTCTTTTTTTAATATTAAGGAGTTTCCATAACTACGTAATTAACAATGAAGATATATGGAGTAAATGCAAATGAGACAAAATCTCTACAAACACATGGTTACACAGCAAGGAACAACGCTTTTATTGTTGTTATTCATCTTGAAGTCACTATGAGGCCTTCAACAATGAGCATTACTCATACCTCATAGCTAGTTCAAGACGGCCCCTAGCACCGTTTTGAGCGGTATTCATTGCTAATTGCTGAGCAACGCTACATCCATGTCTTTTTCATGTAACTCTGTTTAAAAGTACCTTGTAAAAGGGCAGGATATCGGTCATGGACGTATGTGTGGACAAAGCCATATTATTTTTCATCAAGGAACTCACTTCGGCTTGCAGTCTATAACCCCCTCCAAATTAGAATGTCCGTCGGCTATGGGCATATCTTTGTAGAGAGAGCCACGCCTTTCTAATAATAGGAACTTCAAGACTTATAGCTCTTGCAGAGATAAATAGTTCAAAAATTCATCAATAGATTTAGATATTAAATAAGAAACAGTAAATTGGTGTGGCGGACAACGATATCTTATTTAAAATCTATAGTTTGCAACCAGTCTACCAGCTTGTCAGTGTAATTTTCAATTACCAGTTGAAAGAAATAACATTATAGAGAGGTTTAGCAACGTAAACGTGTACGGGTACATATACGTGTAGAAGGGATTTTTAATAAAAAAGTGTGCATCACGTCATCGATAGGTGCGTTGTCTTATGCGTACAAGTACACAACGAATTTGAGGACGCATATAAATATTCTTTAAAAACAAATAAAATGTAATTAAATGTAATGTGATTAAGGTTATAAAAATTGACTTAACTTCTTTTTGTCGTCATGGCAAGCGACATTAATAATTAAGATTAAAAATAAAACAAATTGCAGCTTCTCTTTCATCTTCATTTCGTTGAGACAGAATATGGCGCGATAAAACTGGTACTGGTCAGTCGTTTTTGTATATTCAAATGTGAATAGAAATATCATGGGAGCATTAACTTTAATGTGTGTTTTTGCTCTACATCTTTAGCCGTGACTGGAAAATTTCAGTTATAATATCAAAAATTCTACTATTACAATCGTAAGTGATAAGGTACGTCAGTTACCTGCCAAAGGTCGGTGGTTCTCTCTAGTACTTCGGCTTCCTCCACCACTAAAACTGACCGTCATGAGGTAGTTGAAATACTTCTGAAAGTGACGTTAAACCCCATATCAATCAGTCAATCAAAAATTCTAAATTCGACGAACGAGTACATGCTAACAATATTTATGTTAAAAATCATGCTATAACAATTTCATTTCAACAAATAAAAAGTTTCCGGATAAGTTCAATTTTTTATGCGCAAAGTTTGGGGTTAAGACCATGTTCGGGATAAGTGCGTAACAGACGCCATTTACACGTTAAGTGAGAACTTCTAGCGTTTGCGCTCATTTTGCAAATATTTTGTAACCCTGCAAAGGGTAATCGATAAGAATAAATGTTCACAATATGCTTCTTGTGTGTTTATACGATATACATTACTTTTAAGATGTTTTTGCTACGGTTTGAGCCACAAACTTGACAACAAAAACAAGAACAAAAATTCGGATATTTACAACAAATTCAATTATGTCAGATTGAGATCATATTGAAATATTACAATCGAATATGAAGCTTAAATGGGCATGTGTCGATTAGTTAAAATATCTCGCGCGAGTGTTGAGGGGGTATACGGCACGCGTGAAGTATACATTTTTTTGCTAAACCTATGTTTTTTTGATGACGTGAACGTGTACATGTACTTGTATGCCACAAGTACCTGTACGTACAAGTACACGTTTTCGAAGCAAAATCTCTCTAATACCGAAGTTGCAATAAATTTGGATTCTGCATACGCGCATTTCGACAATTTATGTCCCTTCAATGCATATAAAATCAAAATATTGGAAATCCATATAAGGAAATATGTATAAGACTGATAGAGAACAAATTTACAATACTATCTAAATAGAAAATGATTTTCACCTATTTATTGAATTGGAGAACTTTTTGAATACTGTATGGTTGCTATATTTCGCTGGGTATTAATTTTCGCGCTATTTGCGTTTTACAAGATAAACGCGAAAAATTAATACCCGCGAAAGTATTACTGTTTCATTGAAGATAACAGAACATAATAAATTTAACTGAAAATCCGCAAATATAAAACCCCGCGAATAAACCCAAGACTGAAAACCGCGAAAATTTCGTACCGCGAAAATAAAGCACTATACAGTAGACCGAGTACACGAAGGATTCTTTCATAAGCAACATTTCTTTCTAGTCCCCAAAATAAGAGGCGAATTGAAACCGGTAATCAATTTTAAAAAAATTCAAACTGATTCTTAAGGTACAATCATTTCAAAATAGAGGGCATCCATTTGTGAAAAGATATGTTTATAAAAGGGGACTGGATGATAAAACTAGATTTGAAATCAACTTAATTCCTTTGGCTATATCAAAACAACGCAGAAATATCTAAGGTTTTTTTTCTGGAAAGGGGAATTTATGGAATTTCGGTCTCTTCCGTTCGGAATTGCAATTGCTCCCCATTATTTTTCAGAGATACTGAGGATCCTTTTGCTCTGTTAAGAAGGTTGGGCCTTCGTATGATAATATATTTGGACGATATCTTAATTCTGAACCAGAGAAGGAAAGCCATAACGTCGATTAGTCAGACATGTCAACAGTTGTAACTCTGTTACAAGGCTTAGGTTTCCTGATCAATACACCAAAATTTATTTTTTAACCAGCACAGACAATGGAATTTTTGGGGTAGTCAATAGATTCTAATTTGATGACCTTGTCCCTCTAATGACAAGATCCTGAAAATCATAAACAGTGGCAAGGACTTGCTGAAAGTATGGAAATTACTGTAAACCTGATGTGAAGCATGAGCAAAGCTCATTGTTGAAGGCCTCATGGTGACTTCAAGATGAAGAACTGAAGAACAAAAATAAAACCGTTGTTAAATTGCTTGTTTTACCAAGTTTTTGAAGAGACTTTGTTTCATGTGCATTTTTCTCCATATCCTTTATTGAACTTGGCCGAAATTATAGATCAGTTGACTGCTAGCAATCAAGCTGCATTTTCGCAGTCTTCAGAAACTAAAAACTTAATCTTTTCGTGTGGGAGTCCATTAAAATCATATATGTCTCTAGATCAGGAGACCAAGGACGAATTGACTCAATGGATTACATAACTAGAATGCTGGAATGGCAAAGCACTGGTCAATTTAGAACCAAAATAGTAATCCAATCAGACTCAAGCCTAGCAGGCTAGAACTCAAATTGTCTCAACTGACGAGCAAACACATCATCCTCCAAATAGACAACAAGACGGTAATGACCTATATCAACAAAATAGGAGGTTCTATGTCAAAACCTCTAGTGAATTTAACAACTATACTTTGAGAATGGTGTTGCCAAAGGAACTTGACAGTAACAGCAGAGCATTTGTCAGGGTTCCTAAATCAAACAGCCGATTGAGAAAGCAGAAATTTTTGGACAAAAGCAGTTTGAAGTTGAATCCAAACATATTAAAGGATCTGATTTTGTTGTTCGGCGAATGCAAAGATCTCTTTTCAGGCAGGTCCAATGCACAACTGAACAAATACTTCAGTTGAAGCCAGATCCATATGCAGCAGCTACAGATGTAATTCTCCAATCTTGGGAGGAAATAATGGGGTATGGGTTCCCACCATTCTGTCTCAAAGGGGTCTGCTTAGCGAAAATACAGATAGAAAAGAGTCAAATAGTAATTGTGGCCCTCCCACGGCCAGCAAAAGATTGGTACACTACACTGTTTCAAACTTAAGTAGATTTCCCTGTATTGATACCAATGAATCTGATGACTCTGATGTCCACAACAAACGAACCCCATCCTTTAATTTATAACACTCCACTGTTAGCCTGGCAGAGGAATTAAAGAGCTTCTCCTCGGTTTCTTGAAACCTGAGACGAAGTCCTTTTACAATTGTGCCTTTGCGAAATGGCATAGTTGGTGTGTGAGGAGGGAAATTGATCCCTTTTCAGCATCTCTGGCCTCTGAAATGAATTTTCGTGCCTGGAGTTTTTATTGAGAATATCAATACAGAACTATCAATGTTCACATTCGACAATTTCACCAGTAGTTAATCATGTTACATGAGAACCCGTTGATCAGAAACCTTTAGTCAAACAGCATTTTAGGGGTATTCTACAGAAAAGCTCCTCAACCAAAATACCAGTTTTCCAGGGTTTTCATTGGTTTAATGTTAAAATACTTGTCCAGGCTACTTGCAAATAAATATCCACAACTCTGTATCTTGTAAGTTTGTTTGTTCTTCCTGGGTTTATGAAAGACCCAAAATGATTGGCAGAGAAAACAATTTTGTACTCTAGATTTCACAAAAAAACTTTGTGCTGTGGCTTTTTTTTCAAAATGTGAAAATCAAACATAAAAAAAATCAACAATGTAGCTTTTAGTTTTAAGTTGAAAAAAGTGATTATCGCCTAATGATTAAATAAGTGAACCATTTTCATGGGACATCTTGGCATGGCTTTCTCCAGTTTGCATTTAACTAACCCTTCTAAATAATTAAGATGTTTATATGTGGAGAAACAAACTTTTTTCATACGTTACGTTAGCTACATTGGTTACATCTATAAGGTCTAGTAATTTAACAAATATTAATCTTACCTTCAATTTGCCTAAATTCCATCACAAAAAACTTGCACCCCTTACCATACAGAGCCGACACCCCACATGTATGATTGTACCCGGTGAAAATTGTCAACTTTCAAATGGGACACTGACAGCTCAAATCTGTCTCAAATCAACTTTCAAATGGGACACTGACAGCTCAAATCTGTCAAACGACCAAAGAATTACTTGAGGGATGAAATTAACATAGGCTGAACAAATCCCTGACTATGCAGCTTTTGGGACAGTGTTTTTGCTCTGTTAAAAAAACTACTGTACAAACTACACGCTCGACAGTATTGAAACAACGACGAAATGTACAGTAAGGAATTTAACGTAAAATGGACTAAAATAAAGATTAAACATTGTATAATCAATACCTGTATACTTAAAACTATTTGCACAACTCCATCTTATATTACACTATAAATATTCATCATAGATATTGCATGTCAATAAATAGAACATTGAAACAGCACATTTTATAAACAGACCTCTACGTTTACAGGGTTACCTTTTACAGAGACATAATGGCAGGTTGCAAACTTCAATATTTTAATGGAAGAGGAAGAGCAGAGCTTTCACGACTAATGTTCAGTGTTGCCAATTGCAAATTTGAAGATGAAAGGTTTGAAGAAGAAAAATGGGCTAAAGAAAAACCTAGTAAGTATCTTAACTAACAATAAAAATCGGTCAAACAAAATAAAGCCTGTTCTTTTCAAAATTTCTTTCAAGACCATATGTGGGCTAAAACGTGGCATTAATGGCACTATGATTTAGCTTCATAAAAATATCTAGTTAATCGCCACATAACTTTTTCATTATCATGAATAATATTTATTCTTGATTTAAGGGTAGTATCAATACTAACACTAAAACATGCTAGTACTATTTACACAAAGTTTTCTGTATACCTGTAATACTTAGTCAAATACCTAAATACCGAAGTTACTGTGAATTTGATTTCTGCATATGCGCATTTCGACAACTAATGTCTCTTCAGTGCAGATAAAATCTAAAAGTTTGGAAGACCATAATCTCAAAGAAGTTTAAAAATTGATAGAGAACAATTAACCAATATGATCTAAATGTAAAGCCAAAATCAGCTAAGGACAGAGCTTTTCATGACGGAGATACTCCTTAGTTTTCAACAAATTTATAAAAAATTAGATATTATAAGGTTCAAAATAGAATCGGTTTTCGGGTCAGCACCGAAGTACTGACTACAGGGCTGGTGAATACCCTCGGGGACTAACAGTCCACCAGCAGTGGCATCGACCCAGTGGTAACAAATAACTAAATACCGAAGTTACTGTGAATTTGATTTCTGCATATGCGCATTTCGACAACTTATGTCTCTTCAGTGCAGATAAAATCTAAAAGTTTTGAAGACCATAGTCTCAAAGAAGTTTAAAAACTGATAGAGATTAACCAATATGATCTAAATGTAAAGCCAAAATCAGCTAAGGACAGAGCTTTGCAAGATGGAGATACTCCTTAGTTTTCAACAAATTTACAAAAAATTAGATATTGTAAGGTTCCAAATAGAATCGGTTTTCGGGTCAGCACCGAAGTACTGACTACTGGGCTGGTGAATACCCTCGGGGACTAACAGTCCACCAGCAGTGGCATCGACCCAGTGGTAACAAATAACTAAATACCGAAGTTACTGTGAATTTGATTTCTGCATATGCGGATTTCGACAACTTATGTCTCTTCAGTGCAGATAAAATCTAAAAGTTTGGAAGACCATAATTTCAAAGAAGTTTAAAAACTGATACAGAACAATTAACCTATATGATCTAAATGTAAAGCCAAAATCAGCTAGGGACAGAGCTTTGCATGATGGAGATACTCCTTAGTTTTCAACAAATTTACAAAAATTTAGATATTGTAAGGTTCCAAATAGAATCGGTTTTCGGGTCAGCATCGAAGTACTGACTACTGGGCTGGTGAATACAATTATGTGTCGCGTTATCGAGCCATTGAATGAAGGGATCACACAATGCACCAAAATAAGAAATTCTTCCGAATTGCATGTTCAAATTTATATAAATAGTTCCAAAATAAATCGAGTATGAATATTCCTATGGCATTTAGAAATAGTTCTCCATATTCCATTGCATTGAGAAATAGTTCTCCATATTCCATTGCAATCAACTATAAAATGTACAGTGAGGAATTTAAACGTAAAATGGGCGAAAATATAGATTAAACAAGCACAAACAATGTATAATATTAAACTATAAACAGTTTGAATGGTTCACATCTGAGGTACCTAAAAAACATCCTTCTTTTATTCCTAGAGGTTCGGGAAAAAACAACAACGTGCATGACCATTTCTTGGGTTAAAATGATACTAGGATTCGACCCCTTCATTACTTCTTCTAAAACAAAGAAAAAAATTGCCATCAAATTTTGTGTGGAGGCATATCTAATAAATTATGAAAAAAGTCCGCCGTTTTTGAAATGACGGTAAATGTACTATGATGCTCTAAAAATTGGCAATTTATCAAAGCCAATTAGGGAAAAACAAAGTGTGGTATGATACCTACAACTTAAAATGCACAAAAATTAATTTAGTCCAATCTTGTTTATTTTGGTATAGAACGCTAAGGTTTAGTAAGAGAAAATTTGTTAGCTAAATTTGTCCATAAAAGCTTTAGGGCCCGAAATTGAGTGTAATGTACATTTCGGAAATACTGGGAAAACAGTAAATATCAATGGCAGTGAGACAGAAAATGATTTTTTTTCATGCTTACCTACATTCCAGCCACTTGAATATACAGTACAGACTGTTTTAAGGTAGAAAGATAAAGTAAAATGCAAATTAATGAAATTTCAAACAACAGTCTTGCATTTTCATGGTGTCGACGTTTGACATTAATGTTTAAGGTCTGTAGTGATACTTATTTTCTTAGTATTAAAAATATTTTACTCAAAACCTCATTATATGAAATCTAAACCAAGCAGATATAAATTATGCACTTGTAAGTCATTATCAAGTAACAGAAACTACATAAACTGAAAATAGGCTTTTCTATGCTGCAGAATTATTGTATTTCTGAAAGGTAGAAAGGAATTGCATACAGAGTAACCTAGGCCTACAAGGCTAGCAAGGGAGTGACCTTGATGTAATTTTTGTCAAGAATACCGCTTAAGTGCATGCTAGGGACGTTCTTGATCTCGCTTGAGGGGGTGAATATTGTTCACCTCTGGTTGAAGACCCTCAGGCGACATCAAGATGTAAACAAGAGTAAAAGCCCTGTCCTTGATAAACTTGATTTTTCTATATATCGTGTGTATTTTTGTCACACGTACATGTTACAATTGCAATTAATGTGCATGAAAATACGTTTCCATTGCTTTTGACATCATCAGCAGTACAGTTTATTACTCAACTTTATTAAGCAATAATAAATACATGTATCTGCATTTATTTTTTCAAAGTTTTTAAGACTTAAGGAAAATTACATCTCCCCGGCCCAGAATTTCAAACATCTCAGAAATTCAAAACTCACAATTTGATCACCTGTTGGCTATTTGATGGACTTTATCCATCTCATTTAACAAATTATTGTAAAATTTAATTCTCAATACTATATTCAAGTGATATCAGTGAAGGTTTAGCACTTACAAACATATGACATGGATGTTTGCATACTTGGAGTTTGGGTGGGGGAAGCGGCCCTGGAACATAGTTCTTTTATGTAAAAGAAAGCTATACATGTGCGTGTTAAACAATTCTTTTGATCTGTATCAAGTTTCATTTTGGACACTTGTTAGGGAATAAGTCATTTAATATCTGTCGATAAGCCCATTACAATAATTTCACTCCAGCAATGCATATGGAGTCTTTTTCATTCATTAAATCTCTTAAAACGTGCAACAGATTTCAATCAAACTTTTCAGATTTACTTGATAAACACTTGTTAATATAAAAATAAAATCTGAGCCAATTTAATTAGGTAAAAGGGTCCATTTGAACTTATTACAAGTTCATGTGCAAAACCTATACATTTACATTCGTTATTTTAGTTTTAATCTATGAGTGAACACGCGAAGAGTTTTTTGTCTTCAAGCACAAAAATGTCGAAGTTTTTGGCTAGTTTTATGGATATCATATTAACCTTAAGCTTGGGACAGCTATAATTTTTCAAATAAGAAGGCCATTAGCTTAAACAAGGTTCTACTCTATCTAACAATTAAATCATAAAAAAATGAAAAACATTAATTCAGAAAGTTAATTTGTATCGTGTAATGATGAACCGAACCCCTTTAAAATCAATTTTTGTAAAATGATATAAAATAAGTCTATGGTAGAATCTTAGAAACTGGGAAGGCTTACGATGTGATTTCTAATAGTGAAATTTGGTTGGAGATGAGATTTTTCGTATCAATTATTGCTTCCGATCTGATAAAAACATTGCTATCAGGTATCTCTAAACATCGTTGGCTTTTTATTTCCCATTTATATCTTTTTGGTTGTTTGTGCTCTATCAGATTTTTTCATTAAAGGTTTTCCTGGTAAGTTGGTTAGATCTGCACTGAAAAGACATAAGTTGTCGAAATGGCCGTATGCAGAAATTAAATTTGTAGTAACTTAGGTATTTTGTAATTCATTACCACCTGGCCGATGCCTCTGCTGTTGTACTGTTAGTCTCTGAGGGTATTCACCAACGCTGCTGGAATCTGGCAATAAAGAATTTTTAGAAACTTATGCTTAAAGCTAAGAAGCTTCTCTTCCTGCAAAGCTCTGTCCTACTCTTTAAGTTTTTGAGTTATGGTCCTTCAAGTATTTGAATTTGATCTGCTCTGAAGAGAAATAAGAAACAGAAACAAGATTTTCAGTATCTTCGGATTTTTTATTTAGCATTATACCTTTCCAAATCAACTTTTATAAACATAACTGAGTTCGTATGGATCCGACAAAACCATAGCCACAAGCACTGAATATTTCGATATTTTTGGAATTGGGTACTGTTCTGACTATTTTCGAAGTATACTTTCCAACTTAATTGATTCTTATGCTGGAGATGACAGGTTACTCCTTGAAACACGTGTACAGCATAATAAAATTTACTGTTTATTATGCTACAGGGGTATTTCTGTATATTTAAATATTGGACCCTATGGGAATATTGTCACTTTCATTAATTGCTCAGACATGCACTACTCAGGACTCTTCAGATTGTGTTTCATCAAGAGTTGAAATCAATTAACAGCAGAGGGCAATAGAAAAATTGACGAAAAAAGCCGAAATCCAAAAAATAACATAAAGACTAATCAGATGCCAAAACCATCGGAAAATTGCACATTACTCTTCCATATATATGCTAAGTAAACGAAAATGTCCCGCAGGCTATGGCCATTGTTTCAGTAAACACTATTTTAAAACAGTGTTCCATTTGAAACAGTTTTCCATATTGAAGATAAAGAAGTTCAACGGTTCTTTAGAAAAGGGCCTAAATATCGCCCACCTTCAAAAAGTAACTGGCAAGCTTGTTTTGAAATCATTAAAGACGCAGTCACTGAGTACTGTATAAAATGGTGCAAACGGGAAAGTGCAGACAAACACGCACTGAATTTCTTCAAAGATAAAATTATTACCAAAGTCAGCAACAGAATTAATTTTTATAAAGATAATTATGATGAGCCACATCCTAAGCTGTCTGTTAACGGAATTAAGTCTAAATTGAGAGATCTTGGCAAAAAAATATGTGTTTGTACCAGTTGACAAAGCTTCTAACAACGTTTCAATCATTTGAAAGAAATACTATATCGATGTCCAACAAAACGAATTGGACAAGTCTAATACTTTCAAAGGCACAAATTGTGATGAACAAACAACATTACAAGGATACAGAAATGCTCAACTCAAAGTTCGACCTAAAGATAACACCTTGCCTACAATGCACTGGATTCCTAAGCTTCACAAAAACCCCTACAAGCATCGTTTTATTTCGGCGTCGAGTAATTGTTCTACTCCTAACTTTTCCATCAATTTAACCAGTGCACTTTCTTGTATAAAGGAGTTAATTATAAAATATTGTGAAAAAACTTATCAAAACTCTGGTGTCAATTACTTTTGGAGTGTAAAAACCTCTATTGAAATTTTAGATAAATTGCAATCAATACAAAAACCAGTTTCATCTATCGACAGTTATGATTTTTCTACACTTTATATACAACGCTTCCACATAATCTGATTAAAGCTAAATTGGGACAATTGATTAAATGGTCTTTCAAATTTTCTGGACTGCAGTTTATTTGTTGTAACAAAAAGCAAGGATTCTTTTCTAATATGACTTACAACAATCATTTCTCCTGATGATGATACGATTAAAGCACTTAATCTTTTGCTTGACAACATTTTTGTTCGTTTTGGCAACATTGTTTATCAGCAGGTCATTGGAATTCCCATGGGTACAAATTGTGCACCTCTCATTGCAGATATTTTTCTTTTCTATTACGAATGTGACCTCATGAAAAAATTACAAAATGGGACCATTCAAAACAGTGATCAACTTATTTCAATTTCAATGATTGACGTTATCCTTACTATTGACAATCCCCAGTTGTTAGATTATGTCGACATCATTTACCAACAACAACTGAAACTAAATAAAGCTTATAATGATTCTAAAAATTGCCCTTTTCTGGATCTTACTATCATCGTTGACTCTGGTAAAATAAAAATAAAAATTTACGATAAAAGGGATGATCACTAATTTCCCTTTTCAGGACGGTGACGTTCCTCTAGCCCCATCCTACGGAGTTTATATTTCTCAACTGGTATGATTCGCACGCGTTTGTTCTACTCTTGACGACTTCAATGAACGTAACCTTACTATCACTTATAAACTTTTGCAGCAAGGTTACAGATTTCATAAATTGTTAAATACATTTAAAAGGTTTTATAGAAGATATGAACATTTGATATCTAAATATAATGTCACTCGCAAACAGCTTATTACTAAGGGCATTTCCCATTCTTGATTTTACGAAAATGTTGTTAAAAATGCCAGAAACTGATTAAAAATCCAGAAAATTGGGACGTAACTTACATTCTTTACGCAATAGTGGATATCGACAGGATATTCTGCACGTGTCCGTTAAATTAGCTTTAGGATTCAGTGACCTAAGGATTTAACACACACACACACTGGCCTCTCACTGATACTGCCGATGTCTACTGAAAAACATGATGATTCTTTACCAAACCCATTGGGAGTTTTGAATTTGATTTTTCTTCCGTAGTCCGACAGTGTTTTACCAGCAGACTAGGCTCCTTGAGCTAGCCGACAGTTTAGCGACGAGCACTCCTTGACCCATCTTTCAAAATTACGTTTTGTTCCCCCATTTTTCTTTTCTAGATTGTGGTCATGGAGTTAGTAGTCTACCTGTATGGGTTTTATTCGTATGTTTATTACACTATAGGGAAACCAGACAGAGAAAGGGGAGGTTTGGGTACCCATAAACCGGTTTAACCCTACCGCTGGCTTTTGCAAGTGCTGGTACCAAGTCCGGCTGTCCCGAGTTCCTATCGTTGTTTACGTTTGTCTTTTGTATTTTTATTGTGTTTTTTTTCTTGTGCACTTCCCATTTACTTTGTGGCATGTGGCTATGTTTTTCGGCCATTGTAGGTGTTTCCTGTTTTCTTTTTTATTCTATTTTTCCATATACAATATCACATTATTTGTTATAGATACTCCCTATGGTGAGCTTCCTGTTTTAGTTTTGGCTAATGGAAAGAAAATCAACCAGTCTGGTGCCATATGTAGATATTTAGCAAGAGAATTTGGTAAGTGTATTGCGTTATTATCCCGGCACCTTTGAAAAGAAAATTCGAGAGGTATTATTTTGGTCAATTCCGTCCTTCTGTTAGAAGAACCTTGTTAGTGGAACTCCATGTTCATTTTTGGATTTAGGGTTTCAATTTTGTTATACAAATGTACAAATGTTGCACAAATGCTTTAGATGCGCAATAAGCTTTCGATTTTTTTTTTATTTTGTTCTTCGTGCAAACAAGGGCCCCAAGAAGTAGTTTAAACGCATGAGAAAAAGTTATTGTTTTAATTTTCTTGCAGAATTGAATTGTCGCATGTAGTCTGTAGATGCGAAATAAGCTTTTAAAATTTTGATTCCGGTTCGATCATTGGTACATTTCCTGAAGATGTCAAAGACTGATCATATTCTTTATTTTTTCATTTGAGCAAATAATATTATATTTGGCCAAGCTAAAGTCTTAATATTTATTTTAGAATTCTAAAATGTGATTAAGTTTTTGGTAAATATCCTAAAAGTCTCAAATACCACTTATTTTATTAGAAATACATGTATACCTAGCAACCAAACTTTAAGAATGCGTTTCCATTAGATTAACATTTTTACCAATTGACTTCCTAAATATAAGATTTCAACTTTGGTAAATTACCCGAGTTAGTTGTTTGGAATGCTACGTATAACCAATACTTTTAAGAGCTGTTCCATTTGCTTAATCTTACCATACATTCAAAGGGAGTTTGTTCCATGTACATTCACTTCATAACCATTTATTTGTTCATTTACGATTAAGTTTGTCTCTCGTGCAATTTGGAGCCCATAAAAAGATTCCTCGTGCTTGAGTTGTTATTCTCGTTTTTGTCACGTATGCTGCACTTGTTCATGTGGTAATTTCTCATATAAATGCACTATCATAATTTAACATTTGACTTTCTTGTTTTTATAAAAATAAACAAAAAAGAAAAAAAAATGACCATCTATATATATATTGCCACATCTCCCGATTTTACTTGCCAAGTTCTCTTTCAATCAATTGAGCACCATGTACTTGTTTATATGTTGTAATCTCTATTGATTTTTTTGTCGGACAACGAATAACAGTGTTTGTCAAAGTACTCTGCCCGATATGTTATGTTTGTTGACGGTCCAGCATCTATGACCAAAAGCAAAGATACAGGTATGCAACGTTTTTAACATTAAAACAAGTGAATTCCGCACTAACAGGTGCCAGGGGCCGTCTTGGCTATGCTATGAGGTAGTAGTATTTGATTTTTGTTGAGGGCCTCATGGTGACTTCAAGATGAAGTACAATATTGAAAGCATTGTTCTGTTTGCTAATCTTATCATGTATTTATCAGGATTTTGTCCCATGTACATTCACATAATATTCCTTAATTTGTTCACTTTAGAATTTGTTCAACAAGGGCATTTTCACCAATTGGATTTCCAAAATATTTGATTCTTTTTTGGTAATTTCATGTAAGTGTAAGTCTCAAACACCACTATTTATTTCATTTTCATTTTAATTCAGAATTTTCTATTCAAATAAATATATGCACTAATCGGATACCAAAAATGTTTGGTAAATTTGATGAAAATTTCAAAGACCACTTATCTCATTTAGTTCTGCAAGTTGTTATCAATCATTTGTTTTCCAGCATTTTACGAAAAATATCACCCTTAGGTAATATAACAACTGCTCTCAGTGTCAAGCAGGGCAGTGAGAGGATGACCATCGGTTTTGATGACACAACTTCTACATCAAGGTTTTATATAATTCAATGGACAAAAATTGCAAAAGTGTTGAGGTTTTCCAGAACTACAATTTCTACATATGTCCAGCAGGTTCGCATCTCATCCAAGATGGCCACCAGCGGGGAAGATAGTTTAACATAGTACCCTATGGGAAATGCATTCAAAGATCTTCTCCTCTGAAACCACTGAGCCAATGGGGACCAAATTTTATCACGATAGTTCTTGGGTGGTCCCCTTTAAAGTTTGTGATTTTTGTGTTTGTACCTCATCCAAGATGGCTGCCAGTGTGGAGCACAGTTTAACATAGGGACCCTATGAGAAATGCATTCAAATATCTTCTCCTCTGAACCCACTGAGCCAATTGGAACCAAACTTGGTCACAATAGTCCTTGGGTGGTCCCCTTTAAAGTTTGTGATTTTTTCGTTCTTACCTCATCCAAGATGACCGCCAGCATGGAACATAGTTTTACAAAGGGACTCTATTGGAAATGCATTCAAATGTCTTCTCCTCTGAACCTACTGAGCCAATTGGAACCAAACTTGGTTACAATTGTCTTTGGATGATCCATTCCAAAAGTTGTGATTTTTAGTTTGTACCTCATCCAAGAATGAAAATGTAACATCTGCTGAACTGATTTATAGTATGAATGGGTGGTGACAATGAATAAAACCAGTGACCAGGTGAGCGATACAGGCTCATGTGAGCCTCTAGTATTAATTTTTAGTTTTAAGTGATTTTGGTTTAGACTTTTCCGATTTGTATGTTTAAAATTACCTATACGCACGTTTTCATAGAAGTTTGGCATAAGTTTTAACATAATTTAGAAAAAAAAGAAAACAATTCGAAGAACAGATTTAGGAGAAGATAGCAAATACAATTTATAAAATGTATATATAACAATGATTTATTGTGGACATTTTTGACGATACTGTCGTCAGTATATACATGCATGCTGGCCTGAAACCGATAATATCTAAAGTTTCAAAATTAAAAAAATAATAAAGAGACTCTTCTTTGCTGTCCTTTGCTAAGGCGATTGGTTTGCACAGTTATGAACAAATAAGTGGAAATGTTAGTTTAATGAAGTTTTAAAAAAGAACAAATAAACAAACCATTTTTATGATTAAAGCAATGAGAAGCCTTTATAGAGTATTTCACTGTACCATGTCAAAGGGAAGATGATTTTAATTACAATATCAGAGAGGTTTATCGATATGGTTAAAAAATTATCTTTCATTTAACTATACATAGCTGATTTGGTACATGGAGATAATCCTGTATTCTATCCTTCGCTCAACAAGGACCGGTAGTGTTGCTCTTTTTCAATTTGGAATAAAATGTGTCAAAGAAACTTGTTTGTTGTTACATAAGTCGATATTTGTCATTGTTTGGTTTCTTGTCTTTATGATTTTTTACATTATTTTTGAACTTTATTTAGATTTATTTTATTTATGCTATGTTTCTGTTGAAATTTTGTTTATTGTTATTTTATCTAGTCCTCGCAGTGATTTCTTTTACCTTTTTGATACATGTAAATCGGTTGTTGTATTTTGTTTACCAACCAAAAATATTGTCTATCTCTATGACAAATAAGTGAATATGAGAGTTATACTGATATAAGCTTTTCTGTGAAAAGGTTTATATGGTAAAGACAATTTGGAGATGGCACAATGTGATGTTATTTTGGACACAGTAAGCGATACCTTCAATGCAATGGTTAAAACCGTTTTTGGGAAAGAAGACGCTAAGGTAACCTATTAAATACAAGCACAAATTACATCATCTC
>MJUU01020004.1:33414-52754 GCA_002080025.1 Modiolus philippinarum
CCCCCCCCCCCCCAAAAAAAAAAACAAAACAAAAACAAAAACAAAAACAAAAAACAAAAAAACAAAAAACAAAACAAAACAAAAAAACGAAAAAAATGTTAAAAGTCATGGAATGAAAGCCAATTACCATTTAAATTTATGTGAGGAACTATGAATTTTGTTTGAAAAAAATAAAGTGGTTATAAATAATTATTGAGAAAAGAAATTACTGACTGTACTTCGTCAAAAGGAATAATTCAGCGAGAAATGCGAAATTTTGTAGTAGTTTTTCTTGTTTTTTGCCACATTGTTATGTTGATCTAACTACGTTCTCTGAGTTAAAAATATACCGTAATATCTAAACAATGACAAGTGTTTGTAATTACGTTTCGAAGGTGTCCCAAGTATCTAGTACCGCAATGACAGCTCTTGTTCAACAAAGTTCTATGCGTTGTGAGATTGGTGCTTATTAATACGATGTTAAAAAATGTCATAGACCATGAAAAAAAACTTGCATGAGAAACAATGTCACCTAGCATAAAAAATTTCTAATAAAAATCCATCTTACATGATTTGACAATACAATAAATGCTATATTTTCTACTTTACGTGAAGCTTACTTAATAGGGTGGATTTCCCTTCGAACATAATAGCATTTTTTTTTTATCACACTGGTCATTCTGCTAATTCGGTGAATTGTTCGTTAATTTTGTTTCACGCGTGTTTTCAATGATGATTCGTCTGTTAATTGGAATAGGTTAATTTCAGTTAATTAGAATTTGAACATCGTGATATCAACAAAAATGTCAATCCAATTCGCTTTTTTTCATAATGCATGTAATTCAAAGGAAACTAATATATGTGTCTACCAGTGTAAAAATAATGTGTAAATATTGATGTAAGCATTTTTCAATAACATTGCACCATTTGAACACATTTCAGAAAGGCGTGTTACTCACCACTATACTTATCAGTGTGTGCCCCTTTTACTTAAAATATCACATTTCTAAATTTAGAAGTCCACTGAGTCGAAAATAAGTCTTTGATAGATTGCATCATATCGTTCAGGAAAGCTGCCCTTTTCAGGATCTTACTGTCATTATTGACGCTGGTAAAATAAAAACTAAAATATATGATAAAAGG
Source organism: Modiolus philippinarum (assembly GCA_002080025.1). Taxonomy (NCBI): domain Eukaryota; kingdom Metazoa; phylum Mollusca; class Bivalvia; order Mytilida; family Modiolidae; genus Modiolus; species Modiolus philippinarum. The sequence continues at coordinate 34,537 of MJUU01020004.1, forward strand.
GATGATTTTGATTCAGTATAACTAATTTCCCTTTTCTTGACGGCGACATCCCTCAAGCTCCATCATACGGGGTGTACATTTCTCAACTAGTACGATTCGCACGTGTTTGTTCTACTCTTGACGATTTTAATGAACGTAACCTTACTATCACAGCCAAACTTTTATAACAGGGTTACAGATTTCATAAGTTGTTGAATACCTTTAAGAAGTTTTATTACAGATATGAATATTTAATGTCTAAATATGGCGTTACTCGCAAACAGCTTATTACCAAGGGCATTTCAAATCCTCGTTTTTACGATAATGTTGTTAAAAAATGCCAGAAACTGATTAAAAATCCAGAAAAGCTGGGACGTAACTTACATTCTTTACGTAATAGGGGATATTGACAAGATACTCTGCTTGTATCCGTTAAATTAGCTTTGAGATCTAGTGACCTGAAAATTTTAAATGCATACTGGCCTCTCACTGATACTGCCGATGTCTACTGAAAGATATGATGATTCTTGACCAAATCCTCCGGGAAGTTTTGAGTTTGATTTTTCTTCCGTAGTGCGGCAGTGTTTTACCAGCAGACTAGGCTCCTTTAGCTAACCGGCAGTTTAGCGACGAGCACCCCTTGACCCATCTTTCAAAATTACGTATTGTCATATTCTCTCCTTTCAAGATTGTGGTCATGGAGTTGTAGTCTACCTGTATTGGGTTTTATTCGTATGTTTACTAAACTATAGGAAAACGGGACAGATAAAGGGGAGGTTTGGGTACCCATAAACCGGTTTAACCCTACCGCTGGCTTTTGCTAGTGCCGGTACCATGTCCGACTGTCCCGAGTTCCTATCGTTGTCTACTTTTGTCTTTTGTCTTATACGTGTTTTTCTTGTGTAGTTCCCTTGCAAATTGTTGCATGTAATTATAATTTTCAGCCATTGTAGGGGTTTCCTGTTATCCATTTTTTTAACATGTAATTATAATTTTCAGCCATTGTAGGTGTTTCCTGTTGTCCCCTTTATTTCATTTTCCATGATCAACGACTGCATGAAATATTCATTTTCTGATTGTTAAAGGTTCCCCTAGTCAACAATATTTCATTGTCAGATACCACTCCAACGTCTACCTTAGTTGTGCAGCTTACATTTTAATTATTATTGTATTGATTTTAGAAGTCCACAAAATCGAAAAAAAACCTTTTGTCACATTTCAAATAAACATTTTTATTTTGCTAAAACAGTCAAGTACATCCATCTTTTTTATTTTATACAGACCATTTAAACTCTCTCCATCGTAGTTTTGTCTTTAGCTATATTTGATATTACTGATTATTCGGATTTCTTTTGTTTCTTTGCATTTTAAACATTTATAGAAATTGCTGATTTCTTAGGTTTGGATTCTAGTGCTGCTGATAAGGCATTAATTTCCGAAATGGCCATACAGCTCATTAAAATTAATTGCAGTTGGAGTTAACATTAGGTGTTATGGTCTCATGTCCATTTACTCCATATCCTTTCATAAAATATTTAATACAGGAGTCTGACTTTTAATGCAGTGTGAAGTTGATAAAACAATTCCCCGTGTTTGAGATGTATGCTCTTTATTTTTCTTAGATACGGTGTACTTGTACATGAGATTATATCTCATGTGTACATTTTATTTATAACTATTATCTAAATTTATGTAAATCCTAAAACCTAAGGTTTAACTCCCTCCATTGTAATTTTGTCCTTAGCTCTATTTGATATTACTGATAATCCGGATCTCGTTTGTTTGTTTGTTTTGTTTTGTTTTTTGTTTTTTGATTTTTGTTTTTTTGTTTTGCATTTTAAACATTTATTGAAATTGTTGATTTCCTATGTTTGGATTCTAGTGCTGCTGATGAGGAATTAAGTTCCGAAATGGCCATACAGGTCATTAAAATTACTTGCAGTTGGAGTAAACATATCTGTTATGGTCTCATGTTCATTTACTCCATATCCTTTCATAAAATCTTAAAACGCTAAATAATCAATTCCCATCTACATCAAGAAGTAGTATAGAGTCTTTAAATCTTCATAGAATTACATTAAAATTGACATTTCTGCCTAAAACGAGCAGATGTGTAACAGGCTGTTGAAAGTTTGATTCCGGTTTCAACTAGTGTAAATTTCCTGAAATGTAAAAGACCCAATATGTTTTGAAATTTTTGCATCCAATTGCAAATTTAAAAAATGTTTACGTATGAAGCTTAATTTAGAACACTGAAGAATAAATAACATGGTTCCAATTTTGGTAAATTTCCTGATACTCTAGAAGGCAAGCTATTTTTAGAAATTCTTCTTTGCAACAATGCTTTTTAAATAAATTTGAATCAAACAAACATTTTTAATAATAAAATTGCCAAAGTTTTTGGTTCCAATTTTGGTTTACATTCCCGGAACTCACAAAGACCAGTTTTTTTTGGAATTCTACTTAGCAACCATAACTTTTACAGTTCCTTTCAGTTATAATGATCATTTTCAAAAGTCAAATTGCAAAAATCTTAGATTCTCATTTTGGTAACTTTCCTGATACTCTCAAAGACCTGTTTTTTGGGGGGAATTATACCTAGCAACCATATCTTTTTCAATTCCTTACAGTTACAATGATCAAAACCCAAATTGCAAAAAAAAAATTTATTCTTATTTTGGTAAATTTTGTGCAACTCTCAAAGACCTGTTATTTTTTGGAATTAATTCTACCTAGCAACCATATTTTTTCAATTCCTTACAGTATGAATAATTATTTTCAATAGTGAAATTTCAAAAATCCTGGATTTCAGTTGTGGTAAATTTCTTGAAACTTTTAAAGACCAGTAATTTTTTTTTTTTTTTTTGGAATTCTACTTAGCAACTATACTTTTTTGCAAACATTTAATTGAAAAGTCATTGTGCAAAAATTTTAGTATGAAACTCTCAAAGACTAGTTATTTCTTGAAATTCTACTTAGCAACCTCATCTAAATATAGTTTAAATTATAATGACAATGTAATGAGCAGGCGAGACTTTACGTTCCGTGGAACCTTTACAATTGAATTTTTGTTTGGATGTGGAATTGTCAAATACAATCTGCAGACCATTGTGGCTGTTTTTTTCCTATATATTCTTTATAAAAAATTTGATTATTTTGATATCAGTTATTGTAAAAAACAAGCACGGTGATACCCCTTTTTATTTTTTTATGTCAATCCTTATATAATAAGGAAACTTTCCTGTAAAAGTAAACAAAAAAATGGAAACAAAATCTACGGGAAAAAAGGCCATTTTCAACAAATTTGGTTCCTTTTGTTCATGCAGTTTCAGAGGAGAAGATCTTTGGGTTATCTTTTTAAGTAGAGTCAGACGTTAAACGAATTTTCCCGTTTGCAGCAATCTCAGATGAGGTGATGACTTTCCAGACTCGTTTGAATGGCCAACTAAGAACTAAATCGCCGGGCTTTGTTCCTTTTTGCCAAGTTGCAAAAAAAGAAATCTTTCTGTTTTTTGCCGTAAGGTCCAATGGTATAAACAAACTTGCTTTCATCTTGGATAAGGTTGTCTTTCTGTTGCAAAAAACATAGTAATGTAAGGTACTAAACGTCCTTTCACTTTGGCAGTTTTCATTCAATTTAATCGTATTTGTGTCAAAGGCTGTAATAGTACTAAACATGTTTTGACAATAGTATCGGTCGTGACTTCTTTTCTAAATTTCATTCTTTTAGAGAGGATGTTGTCAGTGAATAATATCAATCAGAATTGCTATCAGACGGTTCGGTTCTCACTTATGTTTATCGAGTTATTGTGATCATGTTCAATGTCATGGACGAGTTCAAAAGTCATTCCAAGATGACAATTTTTTTTTTAAAGTTCTCTTAGTACATGTAGAAACTGTTTAACGAGTAATGCGTCTTATTTTTCTCACTTGCACGGAACAATTGCAATAAAGCATCAACTCAAATGATGAAACTAAGAAATGCAGATTCAAATGCATTAAATCTTTTTAGGAGGCTGCAATCAAAACCTTCAAAGACGAAGCATTTCCAAAGTTTCTAGATTTTATTGATAAGAAGTTAACAGGGAAACAGTACCTTGTAGGTGACAAGGTAAGTATATTGTACTAATGATACAAACTGTTCAATTTAACTCAGAAACTGGAGGATGAAGCTGTTGTATAAAACAACAGCAGTGGAATACCGAAGGAACAAGGGAAGCAAAGAACACAAAAATCGAAGTCCAAAGAAATGGCAAAACGGCAACAGAGAAAAACAAAGTCAAAACAAGGACGTAAGACAGCTGCAATGCACGAAAATAAAAACACGACATCAAGAACTAAGGCATTCATAGTGTGAACTTCCATAAAAACCGGGAGTGACATCAGCTGCTCCGGACGGGTAAGCATGTCCTGCTAAGCTAGGGGCACCCGTCACACTTCCAGTGAGTCAATCCAGGGTTGAGTCAAAACCGGTTATGTCAAATACGTGAAGACGTGAAATCAGCTGAAAATGTCCGTTTTCATTTGGGACACATACACGTTATATCTGCCAATGATGTCATGGTAACTGCCATAGAATTTCTGAAAGGATGGAAGCAACAAAGGCTGAACAAATCCCTGACTAAGAAACTTTTGGGACAGTGTTTTTGCTCTATTCAAAAATTCTTTGTATAAACTACATGCTCGACATTAACGAATCAACTGTGAAATGTACACTCCATAGGCTGTAGAGGTAGGTATATTGCTGCTCTGAAATGGAAAATCACGTTTGTCATAAAGCTTAGGTTTCAAACGTCTTTCTCACTTTTGAGACACAGCAGTTCCTATTTTTAGCGGTGTGAGATTTCCTTGTCCTACACTAGTGTAAGACAAAAAAATCACGTGCAATTTACCGTCAAATATTGTGTTTGCACATTTAGGGTCTGTAGTCTACATCTGCCCTCATAAGTGACCATAAGTGGATTTAATCTACGTATTGTAAAATTGTTATATCATTTAAAGTAAAATTATCAATGAGAATACACGAAAAGTCGTCTTTTAAAATATGGCGCGCTCGGGTATACATTCCTGATTTTATGACGTTACAAAAAGGGACATAACTCCTTGTGTAAACAGACGAAAAAGGGGCGATATTTTTGTGTGGATTTTAGTAAATTTCAGGGTGCATACAGTGAGAAATAAAATCAAACACCAGTGGAATGCGAGACAAGAGAATCTCAGACACCCTCGGGTAAGATTTCAATCATCTCGGACTCAGCAAGCTTCGTCCGAGACTGGAAATCTTACCCTTGGGTGTCTGAGATTCTCCTGTCTCGCACTTCCCCTGGTGTTAGATTCTTAATATCTTCATCAATGTATATAAAAAGATCTGATTACGAAGTTGAAGTCGGTGTGTTAGTAGTCTCTTTAATTTCAAACACATTTTGATAGATCTGGTGTTAATATTCCTTGAATTTTGGATTATTGAGAGAAAGTACATCGTCTATGTAGCGGTAGCTGAAATTAAATCACTGGGCTAAATGTTTTTGTTATTTCTATGATAGCCCTTGTATCTGAGACAGTATTCATTCTCTTCTTGATCTTACAAATTGCTCTTTTTGTTACAAATTCAAGTATATCCAAATGAGGTGATTCTCTCACGAACAAGTACATCATAAATGAAATATATAGAGAGCATACATTTCTCGCACAGAAAATCTTTTTTACGGACTCCACAATACAGGCGAAACAAACTCTATCATTAATCATCAAGAAAAATTTATAGCGGGAAAATCGAAGAAACTATAAAAATTCTCCCAAAAAGTTTTTCCTGGATTATTGTTCAAAGAAAACAGATGGTTCAAATCTCGTTTAACGTAGCTGGACAGGCATGTCAAGCCTAACATTTACACATATTCTTCACTGCCATGGCATCTTCCCTGGTCGATAAATTACTAACTCCTCCCAAAAATGATGTAATTTCTACCTTATTTAAAGGATCATTATTTAGACTTACATCTTTATACTAAAATGTACGACCAAAGGGACATTTTATATTTCCCTTACATGGACAGTAATATTCCAACTTCTCCTGCTTACGGAGTGTATGTTTCACAGATGATAAGTTACGCGAGAGTTAACACAAGTTATACAGACTTTGTCTGATTGCACATTTACTCCATATCCTTTCATTCACCATTTCTCACTATGTATGTGTGTGTGTGTCTTATGTGCCGTAAAAAATGTTGTTTCTTTGTTTCCCGAAGTTGCTATTGTCCTTGGATTAGTCGCGTGAATCAAATGTGGATTCTTAAAAATTTCAAAGATATCCTTGAAAAGCTATCTCCAGCCAGTCTTTCCACAGCTGTCCTAAAAGCTACTTAATCAGGGATTTGTTCAGCCTATGTAAATTTTATCCCTCAAGACATTCTATGGTCGTCACCGTAATATCATTGAAAGATATGACGTATCAGAGTCCCAAATGAAAGCGGATATTTTCAGCTATGTTCACGTTTCCAGCTAGGATTTGACTATCCCGATTTTGACTTCTTCCTAGATTGACCCACTTGCAGTGTGACGGGTGCTGTGAACAGAGCAGGAATTGCTTACCCTTCGGGAGCACTTGATGTCATTCTCAGTCTCATAGGAGTTTACATAATGACTGCCTTGGTTTTACATGTTGGGTTTTTATTTCTGTGCTTTGTAGCTGTCTAACGTCCTTGTATTCTGTGTTCTCGTTTTAGCCATGTCTTTGGACTTCGATTTTTGTAAAATCCACTCCTTTGTTCCTTCGGTATTCTACTGCCGCTGATTAAGACGGTTCCATTCTCACTTACTTCAAGAAAATAATGGACAAAACATGATAAGGCCACACTAACTGTCCTTGGATTGTTCGCTTTTGGATTGACGGTTCGGTTCTCACTTACCTTAATTTCTTGTTCGAAAGAACCTATTGCACCCACTGTTTTAAAAGTGAAATAGAATAAAATGAAATTTAAGTACATTCCTCCTCTTTTAGATCGGGGAAAGGGGGAGTCAAGTCCAACGTAATTTCCGACAACTTCAATTAAGCGATGTTTTTAATGTGATAATTTTCCACAATGCTTGTTGCCAAAAAAAGTTAGAAATTGAACAACCAACCAAGGCCTAAAGTTTAAACCAAAAACAAACTTAGGATATTTGGAATAGGAAATAGTTAATTTAAAATAAATATTTACGGGTCGGCACCTAAATACTAGTCAACTGGGCTAGAGTTAACTTCAACGACTATCAGTGTGCCATGCAGAGGCATTAAATCAGTTTGAAACAATTGATGCAAGAATGGAACAATATTTTATCAATCAGGTCAACCATCTGGAAATATTTTAAATTTTAATCTTATAACCAGATCCTCTACAGTGCTGAAAGTGATCACATTGCATAAACACCATAATTGCATTGCCAACAATGTCTCAATGTTATACTAACGTAAAAGTCTGAGAACACATTTTACCGCAATTTTTAAAAATATGAAATGCTTATTTATGGAAATACAGTAGAACTCTTTGTTTGATACTGTGAGCTGAATTTGTTCCTTTACCAATACTCTCTCAAAACAACGGCAGTAGAATACCGAAGGAACAAAGCACAAGATTACATCAATCAAAGTACAGAGACAAGGCAAAAGCAAGAACACCAGAAGACAGAAAACCAAAGACACCACATGCCCACAAAACACACGAACATTACATACACAACACAAAAAAACTAAAGCACTAACAGTGTGAACTCTCAAAAAATAAACAGTGACATCAGGTGCTCCGGAAGGGTAAGCATGTCCTGCTCTGTATACAGCACCCGTCACACTGTCAGTGGGTCAATCCAGAGTAAAGTCAAAACCGGTAGTGTCAAATCCGGGAAGACGCGAATCTAGCTGAAAATGTCAGTTTTCATTTGTGACACTGACATTTCATATCTATCTATAATGTCATGCTGACGGCCATAGAATTTCTGAAGGGACGAAAGTAACAACGGCTGAACATATCCCTGACTCAGCAGTTTTTGTGACAATGCTTTTGCTCTTTCCACAAAGTCACTGTATGTACTGCACGCTCTACAGTAACGAATTAATTGTGAAATATATACTCCATATGCTGGGGATGTAGGTATATTGCTGCAGAGAAAGGGAGAGTTCACAATTGGAAAGTCAAAATCATCACGTTTGTCATATAATCTAGATTTCAGACGTCCATGCTCGTCAATGTATAACAAAAGGTCAAGGTATGAAGCAGAATCGGATATATCGGTTGTCTCTTTAATTTCAAGTTTCACTTGGGTAGATGCGATGTATATATTCTTTAAATCTTGGGTTATTAAGAGAGAGTACATCGTCTATATATCTGAAGCTGAAATTAAAAGTCTGGGCTGGTTGTTTTTTGTTTCTGTTGTATCAGCCCTTCTTTGCTTCATACGAAAAAAGGAAAAGGTCAGCTAAAAGTGGCACACAATTTGTTCCCATAGGAATCCATATTGTCTGTTGAAAAACACGGCCTCGACATTCAACAAAAATGTTGTCCATCAAAAATTCAAACATCTTAATCACGTCATTTTCACTGTATTTCTTGTTTGACTCAGTGTGGTTCTTAACAAAATATGTTTTATCTTTTCCTGTTACCAGATAGGAATACCTGCGTTCTCCGTTTTTTGGTACAGAAACATTGATGTATCAGATCGGAAATTACTGTTTTAAGTTTATTATGGGGGAAGAGTTGTATAAAGGGTAGAAAAATCAAAAGTTTTAATGCTATTTCAGTATGCGAGACTGTACTTCGGTGCTGACCCGAAAGCCGATTATTTTTGAAACCTTACAATATCTAAAATTTTGTAAATAATTTTATTGAAAACTAAGGAGTATCTCCCTCGTGCAAAGCTCTGTCCTTAGCTGATTTTGGTTTTACATTTAGATCACTTTGGTTATTTGTTCTCTATCAGTTTTTAAACATCTTTGAGTATATGGTCTTCCAAACGTTTAGATTTTATCTGCACTGATGAGACATACGTTGTCGAAATGCGCATATGCAGAAAGTAAATTTACAGTAACTTCGGTATTTAGTTATTTGAGGAGAGTTGTTCAAGGAGATCTTTGGAATTTTTTAGAATCCACATTTGATTCACGCCGCTCGTGGAATAGGCTTTTTCGCAGTAGCTTTTTAGACCATCTCTAACTGCAGTAAGTAAAGTGGTAAGGAGTTTGGATAAGGGCTTAGTGGTGCATCTGGCAGATCCTGCAATGAATCTCTGTTTGTAGGGATTCTTGTGAAGCTTAGGCACCCAGTAAATATAAGGGAGATAACTGTTATTCTTATCAACTTTGAAACCGAATGATGCTAACGCAGAAGTGTGATTTGTGATTATCTCGTCCCTTGATAATGTAGTTGGGGAATAAGTAGATTGCCAGATGAAGTGTCAATACCCATCTCCTTAACAAGACAGTCTAAATAGTGTTTCTTGCATACAAACACAATATTGTTAGAAGCTTTGTCTGCAGGCACTATGACGTATTTTTTCTCGAGGTTTGTCAATGTCAATGTAGAATACTGAAGGTACAAAGCACATGATTACATAAATCAGAGCCCAGAGACAAGACAAAAGCAAGAACACCAGAAGGCTGAAGACCAACGACACTACACACCCACGAAACACACTAACACTACAAGACAACACAAAATACTAAAACACTAACAATGTGAACTCTAAAAAACAACAAAATAAACAAAAAAGTATCAATTTAAAAAAGGAGATTTCATAAATTTCTTTTGAATTGCAAAATGTTGATGTTATTATTGTTTTGTAGTTATGTGTTGCAGACCTGGCTGTTTATGACTTCTTGAATAATATGAAATTGATGACATTTCAAGATATGGACAAAACGCTCAAAGAGTTCATTCCACTGATAGCAACCAAAGAAAAAGTTGTAAAATTCATGGAAAAAATAATGTCAGAGGAGGGGGTAAAAAGGTGGTCGGAAAAAGCCCCACCAACACCGTTTTAAATATGACCTTTTCTTTTAAAATGTAGATATATCGTGTAATATTATTTCTCTATTATAGTTCCTGATTGTTTGTTTTTTACTAAAATTTCCAAATACAAAAAAAAGAATGATTTCATTTATACACAACCAAATCTTTATATTAATTTATATTAAATACACGTAGTTACAAACATAAAAACAATATGTTAGTATATGTTAATGTATAAATGTTGTTAATTATTCACTTTAGGTGGCACTAAGTGTTATATTCTGGATTTCACACAAACGTTAAATAGAAACATTTAATGGAGCGAGCAGGAGAAATTACAAAGATTCAATCAATATCGTAACTGTTGAATTAAGTTAAGTTTTATATTTGATTGTTGACCATTTACAAAAGTCGCCAAATTCCGGTGCTATAAGTCTTAATATTTCCATGTGTGAAGTATTAAGTTATTCACCTTTACCACAACAATGATTAAATGAAAAGTAATGAATAAAAATTAAAGTGACAGTAAATAAATCCACCTTGTTAATAATTGAAAGTATCATTATAACCTGTAATACAAAAGCCAACAATGGTCGGTGTTTTACCGATAACCCACTAAAACAACTTTATGCATAAATTTTAATAGAAAAACTTTATTAATTTATAATAATATTGCTGTAACGTACCACCTCTTGTAAAACATCTATTGCTTGAACCATACTTACATTAGAAAGAAAGAAAATATATTTTATGAAATGTATCAAATATTAAACAGATAATAAAATATAGAAATATGAGTTCAACCTATCCCTATTTTCAACGTTTATTAACGATATAATTAACTATGAAAGAATATGAGTAAATGCACATGAGATAAAGTCAAATGCATGACAAACCACGCAATTGAACAACGCTTTCAGTGTTGCCTTCAACAATGAGCTTTCCTCATACACAGTACGTTCATAACTCACTCTACACCGGTTTAAGTGGACTTCATTTTAAATGTTGGGCAATGTTCTTTATACTCATGGATGTGGGATAGTCGACAAATATTAAATTAATACATCAGCAATGAAGTCTTCAAAAAATAAAAAAATGTCGAACAAAAACGCAGAAAGGATACGGGAAAATGAAATGCAAAAATGGCACACATCCAATCAAATGGCAAACAGACAAAGGATTCAATGGAATGACAAAATGACTTAGGTCCAATTAAATGGCAAAATAATACAGATCCAATTTATCAAGTGCCCAAATAACATTTGTAAAATCAAATGGAAATATGACACATGGATTTCTGTCTGGTTAAAATTATTGTAGTACACATATGCAATAATTATCCGTTTGTTTGATATACTGTCTATTGGTTAAGTGTTCTCTGTAAGGTTTAAATATCCTTTGGTTGTAGTCTCCCAAATGTTTGCATTCGTTCTACGTCAAAGAGACGTAACTTGTTGAAATGGCCATCTGCAGAAACTTATGGCATAACCACTTGAGAAATTTAAAGTCTGAATACTTGAAATGACGAAGATGTTTAGTCTTCCAAACCACATTATCCTATGCGTGCTGTAAAATGAGTTCGAAACGTCCTTCTTAGTGTTCACTTACTTTGTACACTTGTTTTACAGTATTGGTGGATTATGAGATTGATTCATCGTGTAGGATAGCTACTTGTTTCACAATTTTTGTGGATTATGATTGTAATCCATCTTGTTATTACGTTACAATTTTATTTTATAATGTGATTGCTCTATAATAGATACTGTATTCTCTAATTTTCTAGAAAATTTAAACACCAGACAGATTGATTATCGAAATACTAATCAACATGTGTGAAAAATTTGATCTAAGTTGGCGATTGGTCAATCATGTAAATGTCTCGTGTAAGTTTTTTGAAATAGTCCAACCGGATGTTGGTGAAATTAACACCTGCATAATTGTTTAGCGAATTGTCTTTTGATAACTCAATTATTGAAAATATGACATTTTTATAAAAAAAATATTATATTTAACACCACTTTCAATGAATGGCACAATGATACACATAGCAACGATGATAGCAACAAAACGGCGGCATACTTGAGAATTTAGACTACGGATACATGTATCACTTTACTTCAAATAAACTGAGTAGAAATTAGAGAAACAATCTCTAACATTGTTTTCCGGTTTATTGCAGTGATTTCTCACATCTTGGTAGATACATTTTCACATTTTAAAGTTCTCGGGTAAACCTCGAACTTTAAAATGTGAAAATTTAATTATCCCGATGTGCGAAATATACGTAATAAACTGGAAACAATGTTAGAGACATATATATATTCACAATATTAATTAGTAGATAATTATTTTGACCAACTCCACGTGTTGGTTACATTTGTGTTTTTTTTTAAATATTGTGTTATAATGATTATGATTCTCCTATATTATTGAAGGATTTTAATTGGAGTCAATTTTGATGGTGTGCTTTATTTAGTTTGTGTTCAACAATATTGCTAAATTTTTTTTATTTTTTATTTTGACCCTCTCCCCGGGTTGGTACGTTTCATTTGTCTTATAACATTGTGTTAAAATGATTGTGATTGGTCTACAATAATGAAGGATTTTGATTTGAGTTCATCTTGAGTTTTGTTTTGTCCACAACATTAGTAGATAATGATTTTCACCCCAAAGCCCGTGTTGGTACGTTACGTTTGTCTTAGTGACCATTTGAATAATTTAATTTGGTGAGTTAATTATTTTCTCACGTTTTTAAGAGTTATGTTCAGCAAAAGTGGGCGAGACATGTATTAGACTCTACACTTGTGTTTTTATATTTTTATATCCATCGTTTTCAACTAGAGCAGATTTAGTAAAAGTCTTCTCTGTGAGTCTTTTTGTAAAAACCTAAGGAGTATCTCCTTTGTCCATAGCTCTGTTCTAAGCTGATTTTGGCTTTCCTTTTTGGATGAATTTGGTAATTTGTTCTCTGTTAGCTTTTACATATATTTCTTTTTATGGATTTCCAAATGTTTTGATTTTTCCTGCACTGAAGAGACATAATTTGTCGAAATGCGCGTTAGCAGAAACAAAATTAACAGTAACTTCGGTATTTTGTTATTTATTACCACTGGGTCGATGCCTCTGCCGGTGGACTTTTAGTCCCCGAGGGTATTCACTACTGGTATTCACCAACCCTGTAGCCAGTACTTCGGTGCTGACCCTAAAACCGATTTTATTTTAAAACGTGCAATATCTAAATTTACGAAAGTTTTGTAAAAACTTAAGGAGTAACTCCCTTTTGCATAGCTCTGTCCTTAGCTGATTTTGGCTTTCCTTTTTAGATGTATTTAATAATTTGTTCTCTGTCAGCTTTTACGCCTATTTCGATTGATATATTTCCAAATGTTTTGATTTTATCTGCACTGAACAGACATAAGTTGTCGAAATGTGCATATGCAGGAACAAAATTCACAGTAATTTCGGTATTTTTTTATTCCATTAAGCATGCATTCGTATGATATATCTACCATAATTTGTAGTATGAACCGTTCTTACGAGAGAAATATCTATGTATTTAATCTTTCAGACGAGAATTTATTTGTTCATGAAGAATGGAAGCATAAAATGTGGAGAAGTTGCAAGTTTTAATGCCTTTGCAGTGTGATAATGATGTAAATGATGTAGAGTTTAAGATGTCAAGTAGATCATTTGAGTTTTTCAAGATCCACACTTCATTTGAAAAGCAAGTATCACAATATTTTTGAAGGCCCTCTTTTGCAGCTGTCAAGATGGAGGTTAACAGCTAAGATATAGGTTTTGTAGAATATTTGGCAGATACAGCGATGTACTGTTATTTGTATTGACATTTACGTACCTAGTACAAAGGGGAAAGATCTGTGTCTTCATTCTTGGTGAAAGTCCCTAAGGGAAGCAAAACAGATTTATGGTTCCCTAATATCTCCTCCTTCGACGGATTGACTTTGGAGTTATCAATGCCCAGTTTTTCTTTAAACAATTTATATATGATTTTTGCAAATAAAAGTGATGTTCTCTGGGGCCTAATCGGCAGGGACGACGACACATTTGTCATGAATGGAGGACAATTAACTGGCCACATTTGCAATTTTGAAAATTGCTTTAGTTCTCATTGACCCTCTCAGCTTATTTATTAGATCAAAAATCATTGACCTCAAAGCCCCCTTGGTAGAGAATCAATGCTTTATTCTTTTTCACCCTGAATTCATTTTCTGGTGCAGTCCTCTACAGCATCCATAAAATATTGATACTTTGTTACCAGTTTATGGATCGTGGTTCAGGGAATTTAGGTCCTTTTGCAAGGATATCACTGAGAGACTTGTTTTAATAATATTCAAAACTACCGCCATGACGTAATCACACGGACTATATGTGTATGGTGAATTAGTTCATGAACAATTGGGTGGTTTAGACTTAGGGTCGTCGATGATAAGGTCTTGCAATATATATTTATGGTTGACAGTTTTAGATGCGATTGGTGAAGAAGAGTTGTACAAATAATTGGAACTTATGTGTGTTTAAAATATATTTGTTTTTTATATTTCTGTGTTGCAAGATATTGCCTAGATTAATAGCATCTAAATCCTTATTAGCGAACTTAATAAGTAGAAACGAACGACGTTCTTCTAAACTGGCGTGTTCTTGAACAGAGTTGAATAACCTGGCCAATAACAGCGTACAACATGTATCAAGATGACGAATGATCAGCGGTAGTAATTTCTTAAGATGATTCTTACAGAGAATTTAATCTAGTAATTGGTAAAAAATACAGTTTTGTTCGAATGTGACGAAATCCTAAGGGTTTACAAACGAAAAGAAGTAGGACCTGTATTGTTACTTCATGAAATGTCGATGATGAATAATGACGATATTCGTGTAGGATTGTTCTCAAAATGTGCATCACATTTATACCATTGCATCTAGACATGTATAGTTTACCGACCCAATCAATTTTGCCGTTTCATCCATACGGCATTTTCGTTCCTAATTTACGTATCAAGTATTATTCTTTTTTGTCTACGAAGAGATGTTCTTAGGTTTTGGTTGTTAGTAATATGACATTTTTTTCTAGAATGCGTACTTTCATGGAGAGAATAGAATGACCAGGGTTTATTAAAATGTTGGTAAACGGTATGAAATTTCATGATGTCGATCTATGCCAGTTCAAGCGTACATATCTGTACGTTCAGTCTTCTCTTAGTTTTTTTTTCTGCATTTATAAGGCCACATAAATTGCATTCTATACTGTAGACAAGCACAATAACTGAAAATAAAGATACAGAAGTTACTGAAAGTTTAGTATCTTCAGATGATTAATTTTGCAACTTTTGTATCTTCAGTGCAGACAAATCAAATTATTTGGAATACCATTAATTGGAATACGTATAAAAGCCATTCGAGAACATATAACCATTAAGATCTAAGGGGAAAGCCAAAATCACCTAAGAACAAAGCTATCGACTTTTGGACGAGGGGAACTTCCTTGTCCAAAGTTTTAACAAAAATGGAAATATTGGAAGCAAACAGCACGGAAGTACTGGATTTTTTATATTAAAATACTAGTACATGTACTCAACAATAAATGAAAGCTCCGATGAAGCTGAAACTTGAAAGCCCTGAAAATCTACAACGGCAAAACTTCGTAGTCACCTAAAGAACTGCTGAATAGAAAATAACGAATTTATATGTTTTATTGGCCTTAGAGAACTGATTTAATCAACGGGAACAGAAAGTACAATTTATCATTAGTATCACAGGCAGTTCTATAATCACATGAAAATAATCGGAAGGGGTGATTTCTGTATGGGTGACCAGTTCCACCTATGTGCTACATGTAAATAGCCAATCGAGGTGAATATTTGAGAATTGGTTCAATAAACAAGAACAGAAAGTACAATTTATATATCTGAGTTATTCCGTGTTACGTGAAAATAATCGTAATATGTAATTTCGTATGTATATCGAATCCATTGCTGTAAATAGACAATATACACGACAAAGGTAACGTAACAAATGTTATTTTCTCCTTTTACATGCTTACCCTTCCGGAGCACCTAATGTCACTCTTGTTTATTGAGAATTCACACTGTTAGTGCTTTAGTTTTTTGTGTTGTATATGTTTGTGGGCATGTGGTGTCTTTGGTCTTCCGTCTTTTGGTGTTCTTGCTTTTCCTTGTCTCTGGACTTTGATTTGTGTAATCTTGTGCTTTGTTCCTTCGGTCTTCTACTGCCGTTGTTTTTTACAAATAACTACGCAACAAGGGCGTTGAACTAGTTCTTGATAGAGACAGGGACGTAAATACTGTGCATATTTATAGTGTATATTTTTATAGATTTTATACAGCAACACCGTCACTATTCGGCATACAAAAGCGGATTTTGAAAGAAATTTACGAACTATATATGATCGGAAACGTGCAGCTCTTTAGATACGTTAATAACTCTGACGCTCACGCAACATCTCTCGGATGATTTTAATTACTCTTCGCCTTCGTCTTACGAGTTAAAAGATTAATTTAAATTCTACATGTAATTATATGCGGATTGGTTTCGTACAGCATCCTTTGTCAAAAGTGGAATTTCTTTACCAAACTAAATATTCTGCTTACACTAATAACCATTTATATAAATCTTTGTGTACAAATTTTCTTTTGGGCATCTGCAAAACAAGGATCAAATAAGCTGCATATCTAGATATATTACTTCAAAGAGATAGAAGTTAACAATTGAAAGCCGAATTCGTCAGTAACGTGAAATAAAAATGTTCTTAGATTAGAAACTGTCTAATATTGTCAAAACGAAAGACATGGGTTATTCATCCAAATCTTGGGACATACGTCCTCGTGATAACCAGTAAAAACTAAGATAGCATAACAACGTCTGTGCAGGTAAAATTTTAGAGAAAAAGCAAATTTTACATGAAGGAAACTTTATTGAATTACCAACGTAGGAATCATATTTTGACATTAAGACATTAAGACTCCCCTCTCGTGTCAACTACACAAGTGTCTTCCAAAGACGTGTAGAAATGTTATAGCTCTTTAATTAATGGTAAGTGCTTGAGACCCTGTGTTCCTATTTTGATGGCCAACGGAAAAAGTCACAGGACAGAACGTTACAACTATGATAGAAAACAATGGCAGTAGAATACTGAAGGAACAAAGGAGTGGTATTTACAAAAACCGAAGTCCAGAGACATGGCTAAATTGAGATTTTATTTGTTCATGAAGAATGGAAGCATAAAGTGTGGAGAAGTTGCAAGTCGTAATGCCTTTGCAGTGTGATAATGATGTAACTGATGTAGAGTTTAAGATGTCAAGTAGATCATTTGAGTTTTTCAAGATACACACTTTATTTGAAAAGCAAGTATCACAATATTTTGAAGGCCCTCTTTTGCAGCTGACAAGATGGAGGTTAACAGCTAAGATATAGGTTTTGTAGAATATTTGGCAGATACAGCGATGTATCGTTATTTGTAATGACATTTACGTACCGAGTACAAAGGGGAAAAATCCGTGTCTTCATCCTTGGTGAAAGTCCCAAAGGGATGCAAAACAGATTTATGGTTCCCTAAGATCTCCTACTTCGACGGATTGTCTTTGGAGTTATCAATGCCCAGTTTTTTCTTTAAACAATTTATATATGATTTTTGCAAATAAAAAACAATACTGATGTTATCTGGGGCCTAATCGGCAGGAACGACGAAACATTTGTCATGAATGGAGAACAATTAACTGACCACATTTGTAATTTTGAAAATTGCTTTAGTTCTCATTGACCCTCTCATCTAATTTATTAGTTTAAAAATCATCGACTTCACAGCCTTGATCAACTGTGGCAGAGAAACAATGTTTTATTCTTGTTCACCCTGAATTCATTTTCTGGTGCAGTCCTCTACAACATCCATAAAATATTGATATTATGTTACCAGTTTACGGAACGTGGTTCAGGGAATTAAGGTCCTTTTTCAAGGATATCATCGAAACAACGGCAGTAGAATACCGAAGGAGCAAAGGAGTGAAACTCACAAAAATCGAAGTCCAAAGACAGGGCAAAAACGAGAACACAGAAAAAACAATGACGCTAGAAACGAAAACAACGACGCCAGACCGACACAAAGAACAGAAACAGAAATCACAACATTCAGAACAAAGGCACTCACAGTGTGAACTCCAGTAAAACTGAGAGTGACATCAGGTGCTCCAGAAGGGTAAGCATGTCCTGCTCTGTTAACAGCACCCGTCA
>MJUU01020004.1:59259-75057 GCA_002080025.1 Modiolus philippinarum
CCTATTTTTAGTCGAACTTTAAGGGTATGGTAGGTAATTCTTGATAAACTACATTTCTGCATATGAGGAGACATTGTGCAAAAAAGTTGGAGAGAAATCATGCACATTAATAGGAAGAAAAAATTTTTAAAATGGGCATGTGCAGAATTACAATTTATTGTTATTTTACTATTTATTCGGTTGTGTTCTGTGCCTTGCCTAGACAGGAAATATTTCTAATGTGTATTTAATCCATACTCTTCTGTCACTCTGTTTTATAATTATCAGGTAAAAAGTAATTAAGAAATATGGTGAATATTTTACCCCGAGCGACCAGCGAGCGGTAAAATATCACCATAAAGTGCAAGCCCGTGGCAAAAAATAATATAAATATATGGCTACTATTAATTATTTCGATTCTAATATGACACTCACAAGGTTCCGATTAGGTGTATTCCTCCTATAGTACAAATGGATTAAATGCCATTTTATGCCACCAGTTGGTCTGTGACGTTACAAAAATTGATATACTAGAGCAAAGTCGGTAGTTATCGACAGGCGGCAATTATCGACATGTTTCCCACTGGAGCCTCTTCAATATGCAAAAACTTACTTCGGTTCCTAGTGGACTTTTACATTTTGCAATATGACTACTCGGATGGTCTCTCGACTTTCTGATATATTAGGGTAAATACTTATTTCGGAGATTATCGATTAAAAATATTCGATGTCTTGTCGTCGACTGAAAAACGTGGCGTCTTACGCGATCAGATAAGATATCACATGTCTCTGTAGAAGTGGGAAAACAATAGACTCAACATTGGAGTTCTGTAATGGTGATAAAAGCAACATTTCAGAGGAGGTTTTCAGAGGTTTGAAGCTGAATATAACAATCGTCTACTCTCCTACTATATATGGGCATGTCGAAAATTGCCTCTCGAAAACAACATTGGAGGCAGTTATCGACACATTTATGTATTTTTGTACTGAAATGATAGCTGCAACAATAGAAAAAAATAATAAATCTTCATAATCAACCATTTCACTGTTTTCAGATATTTTCTATATCTTTCATATTTATATAATTTTACTATTTTCTGATATTTTTTATTGTACTGCAGACAGATTGTTGTGTATTTAGAGGTGTGCTTGAAATATTGAGGGACATTTTTCTAGATGCTGGGATTTTAGTTTTTTAGCTCGGGGATTCGGAATTGCTTTATTTTAAGCCTGGGATTTCAGGAAATAAATGTACTGGGATTCCGGATTTCATAACTTGTTAAGTTCTTTTGGAGTTCAGGAATTCGGGATTTAGTAAAGTCGGTCGGTATTCCAGGATGAGACACCCTGCGTCCCCTTATTGTTATCAAGCTACCAGTTTGCGTGATGTAGATTGCTGAAAAAAGGTATTTTCAATAAAAAAAGGTGATACCTTGTTTTGTTTGGTCTGTGAATTTTTGTTTGTTTGTTTTGTCGATTTGTATGTATTTGATGTTTTATATTTCGGGATTCCATGTTATTAGGGCCCGCCATGAAATGGCGGCGCCCTATAGTAATCAGCCTGTCCGCCGTCTGTCTGTCCGTCCATCCGTCTGTCTGTCTGTCCATTCGTCTGTCCGTCAGCATTTTTTATCTTGTACGATAAGTCAAGATTGCCTTCACTGATTTTTATGAATTTTCTCTCAAAGTTGAACTTGACCAAAGAAAGCTCTCTTTCGTTTTTGAGAAAAACGGAAAATGTTTTTTGGGGAAAAAACTCCATTTTACACGAAAAAGTGGATATTTTGAGAATAAGCTCTTTGTCGTACGATAACTTAAGATTGCCTACAGGGATTTTAATGATTTTGATTCTAAAGGTTGCACTTGACCAAAGGAAGCTCCCTTTCGTTTTTGAGGAAAATCGGAAAATCATTTTTGGGAAAAAAACTTAGATTTTGTATGATAAAATGCATATTTTGATAATTAGCTCTATGTCGTATGATAACTTAGATTGCATTCATTAATTTTAATGATTTTGATACTCAAATTTGAACTTGACCAAAGGAAGCCCCATTTTTTTTTTTTTTTGAGAAAGATCGGAAAATGATTTTCGGGGAAAAACTTAATACGTTTTTATATGAAAAAGTGCATATTTTGAGAATTACCTCTATGTCGTACAATAAATTAAGATTGCTTCAGGGATTTATATGATTTTTATACACTAGGTTAGTCTTGACCAAAGAAAGCTCCCTTTTGTGTTTTAGGGACATCTGAAAATAAAATTTGGCAAAAAACATAGTTTTTTATATGAAAAAGTGCATATTTTGAAAATCAGCTTTATGTTTTATGATAACTTGAAATCACTTCACTTTTATAAGTTTTAGGCACAGTGTTGGACTTGATAAAAAAAAGGTCCCTAATGATTTTGAGGAGAATATATGAAAAACTGCATATTTTGAGAATTAGCTAAATGTCGTATGAAAACTTGAAATGACCTTCATATATTATTTTCAATGTTTTGGTTTGATCTGAACAAACGAGACATAATTGTCCAAGCGGCCATATGCAGAAACTAAATTTAAAATAACTTAGGATTTTGTTATTTATGTTTTTCACCAGAAATTGTTTTATGATTTTCATGAAATTCCACAAACAGGTCTTTAGGACACACAAGGGGGCGGGACCCTTTCTGACTTTGTTAGTATATTTTTCTTATTATTATTGACGACAAGTTTATTATAAGAACGTATATATATTGTCAATAAGAAATGTTTCACTTTGCAACTTTGCCTGCAATGACCGCTTTGCCTGTAATAAGACATACAGTTTTAATTTATTTTTAAACTTTGACCACTTTGCTGTAATTACACATGTATTAATTTTCTATTAATTTAATTTAATCTTCCCCTGGAAGATTGGCATTTAATTAGAATTTTCAGCCATTGTAGGTGTTTCTGTTATCCATTCTTTTACACAGTCGCAATAGTCATTTGTGGTCCCGTCCAAGGAGGTATCTTGCAGGTCCGTACCTTATCAAAGATAGCTGCGAGCAGGGAACAATCTATGTAATAAAATTCAAGAGGCATGTCATGACATAATTGAATTTCTTTTCGAATATGAAATCCATAAACTTAATTCAGTCGTATGCACAACCCTATTGGAACTGTGATAGTAGCCCGAAAAAGATTTATTTTCGGACGTATGTAGAAAATAAAATGACTTGTTTGATATGATTAAAATATAAAAATAGCTACAAAAGTTTTATTGTTCATTCAGAAATATTGTTTTAATTACTACAATTAGTACTATACATCAAATAGTTCTTATTATGTAAATCAACAGACTTTTGTGGTGTCTTTAATTTAAAAATAAGATATAATGAAAAATGATGATTTTAAAAGGGGGACATAACAAAACTAAGGGAGGTAATCAACTTACAGAATAAAAATCTTCAAAAATCTTGGTAAAATTCCTTTAACCCTCAAAGTCGTAATCATTTTTGGCTGGCAGTTCTTATCTAACTTGTTATTATTTGGCAACCCTTACCAAATTATTTTTTGCAAGAGATCTTTGAACGATTTGATTTTAAGCAATTTTATTATTTAGATTACATGGAGAACCTGTGCCATTTTTTTATGAATTGTGGTCTGAAATAGGTTGTTTTTGAAGGTGGGACTATTGGTTGACATGGATCCCAAAACTATTGAAAAAAATTATTCTGTAACATTTTTTTTATGATTATAGCAATATGTATAAACTAGATTTTAAAGGGAACCCTTGTCTATTTTGTTTTTGAAAGTGGGACTGGTACTGTTTTAATTTCAGCAACATGTATTACTTACTTAAGAAGGGGAACCAATGTCCAAGTCTTTTGTTTAATTGTTGTCTGATATTGGTTGTAATGGACGATGGAGTTCTTGGTTACCATAGAAACCATACAACAACACTTAAATTTCAGAAAAAAAGTATTCTGCTAGATTTTGTTTTGTTTCAGAAATATGTATAAACTTGTTAATAAAGGAATCCCTGCTCAAACATTTCTTGAAAGGGCCTTGTAATCTTTTAATTTCAACAGTATTTATTACATAGATTATAAGGGGAACTTGCCTTAATTATTCAGGTGGTATGAAATGGGTGAAAATTGATAACATATTCAAATACGTTCAAGATCTTCTCAGAAACAGCCTCTCCAATTAGAACCGAATTCACTCGCAATGATACTGATGTCTGCAAGCCTCCCACAAAAAAAAAACATGTCCGCTAGTGCAGAACGTAGGTTGTCATGAGATTCGTTGAGAAAAATCAGCATTTTCTTCATCATCTTTAGCTGAAGCAATTGAAACAAATTTTACTAAGCTGTAGGGAAGGTCCTCCACAAAGATTGGTGGTTTTGGTCGGATGCGACAAAAATATAGCTGCAAGTTTAGAGATGGACCCCATGGGAAAATCACATTTAGTCTCTGAAACCAAACGTTACAGGCATAATATATAGAAGTTCCTTGTCATGAATTGTTCATTTTGTTCCGATCCAACAAAAACATGCAGTAACATTGGACCCTTTCGGAAAATCACCAAATTGCCTGGATGAATAATCTCGTCTGATGTCGGCACCAGGGGTCCAAAGTCGGCCCTGTCCATCTCTCTCTTGATTTCTTTATTGGTTTTCAGAATAAAATCCCCTTGCTGCATGGTCGCGACTATATTGATCGAAAGCTTGAGTCCGGAGCTGATCTGGCTCTATTGGGTTATTTGTTCTCTTTAAACTTTTACACACTGCGGGAAAGTCGACTAAACACAGGTAAGGCATTAAAATTACGGTAACTCTTTCTTGAGTATATTTTACTTAAATACATTAACAAAATTAATGTAGGTTTCTGTGTAATTGTTCGAGACGGGCAAAAAGTGGAGGTTTGTGTACCCATAAACCGGTTTAACCCTACCGCTGGCTAGTGCCGGTACCAAGTCTGACTGTCCCTAGTTCCTATCGTTGTCTACGTTTGTCTTTTGTCTTATTCGTGTTCTTCATGTGTAGTTCCATAGCAGATTGTGGCATGTAATTATAATTTTTATCCATTGTAGATCTAGGTGTTTCCTGTTATCCATTTTTATCTCGAAGCCATGAAATGGCTGGAGAGATATTGATATGGCAAGAAAAAATCACGTGCCCTGAGGCTTCAAGCCTATTAACAGCTCTAAAAGATGATCTTCGTGCTTCCGATAAAATATAGTGCGCAAGTTTCTTTTAAAATCGTATACATTTAGTATTTAAGTTATATTTCTTCATCTTCTTGCGTTGAATACAGTGTTGTTTTAATAAATTGAAAACAATATGTATGTTTATCAAATTACTCGTTTTTTTTTATATTGCGTCTCGGATCAACGAACCTGTCGCGCAGTAATTTTCGCATGCATATTGTTTACCTGTGACAGTGTACTGCATATATTTATAGCAATGAAACACACTATCCGATTATTTTCACGTATTACGGAATAACTAAATACATGCAGACGTATGTAGTGCTCAGTTCTTTGGATGACTACGAAGTTTTGCCACATGTAGATTTTCAGGGCTTCGAGATTCAGCTCCATTGGAGCTTTGATTTTACATTTCCATCGCATTTCGTTGATTCTTCATGGCATTTTCTACATCTTTTTGTTTTTGTCTTTTAATTTTTTTTTATATGCACCGTAGCGCTAATAGTTTGCCAAAATAGCCATTTTCAGAAACTTTATTTTACAGTAAATTCGTCCTTGATTACTTAATCATCAGAACAAGAACGTAGCAACGTAAGTGCTTCATCAGAATTTAAAATATGAAAGTAGAAGTTGGATCCACAATCAAAAATGCATGTCTTTATACAATCGATATACAGCCTTTGTATAACTTTAATATACACATATGATCCATTGTCATTTTAGCGACCAGACGACGTCAAAGAATCTTAAAACCTACAGAAATTAAAAACTAACGATGTTAATAAATTTTAAAAAAAACGGGGATATGTATTCTAAGGCATCAGGCATAGGGTGCTAAACGTACAACAAGGACAACAATTTATATTCCTGCATATAACCGTTACCTACCATGATAATCCATATTTTTGGACGTACGCTTAAAAGTGTACGAGAGCGCCATGCAAGGCAAATAGCTTCGGGAAAAATTCAAAGCGTCCAGAAAAGATAATTTTAATTGTCAAAGCTTTATTTTTTGTGTTTCCGTTAAATATATTGCTCTCAAATACCGTATGTTCCTCACATTTTGTTGTTTCAAATATTTTATTTCATTTTTGTTCTGATTTCACATTACCGGACACTTCCGAATGCTCCTTAGGATGACCACTCTTCTAATTTAGACTGCTAAAGAGACTGACATATACATATCATTTCATTTGACCTCATTTTTGGGTTTTAATAACAATTTATGACATGCATAATTCTGACTGTCGATAACTACCTCCACCTGTCAATAACTGCCTCCGAGAAAGACTTTTTAAATTTCCATAAAACACTCGCAATTTTAAAGAGTCCAGCCCGGATCTGGCAAAAAAATAAAGAAGACAACCTCTTTGTGTATTTCCCACTAGAAGATTTAACCAGGTCATGATCTACATTTGAAAAATAATCCGTTCATTCTTACACTGTCGATAACTGCCGACTTTGCTCTATATAGCAATTTTACCACAGGTTTGGACACAAAGCGTTTAAGAGAGGTCATATTTGATCGATATCTACTAAACTAAACCTCTGGTAAATTGAATGCCTGTACAAACCAAAACCTCATATTCACCTATCTAAACAAAACCTCTAGTAAACTGAATACCTGTGTTAACTAAACCCTATGTTTACCTACACTTGTCCTTGGATTATTCGTTTTGGATTGATGGTTCAGTTCTCACTTACTTTACTAAACTGGACCCTGAGCAAACTGAATACTTGCATTTAACCATATTCCATATTTACCAGTCTAAACTAAACCTCTAGTGACCAAAGACCTGTGTAAACCAAATGTCATATTTACCTGTCTAAACTTAACCTTGAGAATACTGAAAACCTGTGTAAACCAAACGTCATATTTACCTGTCTTAAATGAACGTTGGGAATCCTGAAAACAAGTGTAAACCAAACCTATATTTACCTGTCTAAACTGAACCTCTAGTTAACTGAAGACCTGTGTAAACCAAACCTCATATTTACCTGTCTTAAATGAACCTTGGGAATACTGAAAACATGTGTAAACCAAACCTATATTTACCTGTCTAAACTGAACCTCTAGTTAACTGAAGACCTGTGTAAACCAAACGTCATATTTACCTGTCTAAACTGAACCTTGGGTAAACTTAAAACTAATGAAAACCAAACCTCATATTTACCAGTCAAAACTGGACCGGAGTAAAACCTGTTAATACCTGTGTAAACCAAACCTTGTATTTACCTATCTAAACTGATCCTCTAGTAAACTGAATACCTGTGTAAACAAATCCTAATATTTACCTGTCTAATCCCAACCCTGAGTAAACTGAATACCTGTGTAAACCAAACCTCATATTTACCTGTCTAAACTGCACCAGGGTAAACTGAATACCTGTGTAAACCAAAGCTCATAATCACCTGTTTTAACTTAATCTTGAGCAATATGAAAAGCCGTTAAAACCAAACCTTGTGAACTAAGTCCAAAGTCTTAGAATCTACACAAACAATCTGTATAATAACAACATTTCTTAAGATCTTAAATTTTGACAGATTTTACTGTATTTAAGGATGGTTGCTGATCAATTTGAAATAAATGTATATTTCAAAGAACAACTGAATTGTAAGGAAATACTGTGAATTCATTTTTATTCGTGGGGTATCAATTTTCGTGGTTTTAATGGGTGTCCCCAAACCACGAATTCAAATACTCAACGAAATATGATTTTCTTGAGCAAGCTTCAAACACAAATAAATCATCATATTGAAGTGCCTAATCAACGAAGGCCATAAACCTTGCACTTGTACCTGAGCCCAACACAACCTGATATAACCAACAAGAGGCTCTCAAGAGCCTGTATTGCTCACCTGGTCCTTGATTAACATAGACATTTTATGTCAAAGAACCAATATACATGTATATAATTAAACTATAGTTCCAATATGCCCAATTAGTTTAAGAGGAGAAGACCGCTGTAACTGTTCTCCATGGGGTCCAATGTTAAACTATGTTCCCTGTTGGCAGCCATCTTGGATAAAGTGGGTACCTAAAAAAAAAAAATCTTTTCAGGGGTCTACATAAAGACTATTTTGACCAAGTTTGGTTCCATTGGCTCAGTAGTTTCAGAGGAGAAGATCTTTGAATGTGTTTTCCCATAGGGTGCAATGTTAAAATTATGTTTCCTGCTGACAGTCATCTTGGATATCTCGATGACCTGAAAAACATTTTTTTTTTTTTGCAAGGGATCACCCAAGGACTATTGTAGCAAAGTTTGGTTCCAATTAGCCCAGTAGTTTAAGAGAAGAAAATCTTTGAATGTGTTTTCCTATAGGGTCCAATGTTAAAACTATGTTTCCCGCTGGTGGCCATCTTGGATATCGCACTGACCTGAAAATCATCTTTTTTTCCAGGAACCACCAAAGGACTACTGTGGCCAAGTTTGGTTCCAATTGACCCAGTAGTTTCAGAGGAGAAGATCTTTGAATATCTTTTCCCATAGGGTCCAATGTTAAAACTATGTTCCCGAATGGCAGCCATGTTGGATATAACACAAACCTGAAAAACACCTTTTAAGTAAGGAACCATCCAAGGACTAGTGTGGCCAAGATTGGTTCCAATTGGCCAAGTAGTTTCAGAGGAGAAAATCTTTGAAAGTGTTTTCCCATAGGGTCCATTGTTAAACTATGTTCCCAGCTGGCGGCCATCTTGGATATAGCCCGAACCCGAAAAACACCATTTTTGCAAGGAAGCAACCAAGGACTATTGTTACCAAGTTTGGTACCAATTGGCTTAATAGTTTCAGAGAAGAAGATCTTTGAATGTGTTTTCCCATAGGGTCCAATGATAAAACTATGTTTCCCGCTGGTGGCCATCTTGGATATCGCGTGGGCCTGAAAAACACCTTTTTGTCAGGGACCACCAAAGGATTATTGTGGCCAAGTTTGGTGCCAATTGGCTCAATAGTTTCAGAGAAGAAGATCTTTGAATGTGTTTTCCCATAGGGTGCAATGTTGAAACTATGTTTCCTGCTGGCGGCCATCTTGGATATCGCACGGACCTGAAAAACACCTTTTTTGTAAGGGACCACCCAAGGACTATTGTGGCCAAGTTTGGTTCCAATTGGCCCAGCAGTTTCAGAGGAGAAGATCTTTGAATGAAAAGTTTACACCGGACGGACGGACGCAAAGTGATGGCAAAAGCTCACCCTGGCATTAGCCAGGTGAGCTTAAAAGGGGTACATATGCATTCTCTTGAACCTTTAATAGCAGCAAAATAAGTTAAAATGCTTTATTTTCAAGTGTTTCCCAGTCAACAAATTTCCGGTAACTGGCTTCCTGTTTTGTTTTTCAATTACGCTAAAGTGTTGATTTCCAGTTAAGAAGTTTGGACGAAAACCATTTCAGTTTAGTTTTGATAACATATCAGTAATTAAACTTTTATAATTTTAATTATGTTCCACTGAAAAGGATATGTTTATTTTGCAATCAATACAGGTGTCTATTTATAAATAACGAATGGAATAAGGTTATGTCAGATGATTGCCTAATTACATAATATCTTCACATTACTATGAATTGTCAATTACAGGTGACACTTTAATTACAGGTACATTTCTAAATTTTGCTGTTTTGACAATACTGAAGGTACTAAAGCCATGAATATTAGAATTTTTAATTTTATTAATTTCAATTAAAAAAAAAAATTTTTTTGGGAACAATAGGGCCTTAAGTCTCATACAATTTTGGAACTTCCGGGATCAAGAATTGTACCCAGAAGTTACATTTCAAACAAAGATGTATGATGTTTCAAGCAAAAATTTGAACATCACAATCTTCAAATGTCGTGTTTTCGCGGGAAACGTTTTTCGAATTGACTGTTTATCGTGGTTTCTCGTTAGTCACATGACGTGACTTACAGACCCTATTGACAATCCACGAATTTACGTACACCACAAAATGTCTTTTTTTCTCTACCCACGAAAATTGGTACCCACGAAATTAAATGAATTCACAGTACATAAAACTTGTACTCACAAGTCTAATATGTAGTTGAACCAATCTAGGGGCTGCAACATATGGACATCCTTCATAACTACACTAAAAAACAAATGTTACATGTAAAATACATACTAGTAATGTTATCAAGTGTTTTGTATAACTGAATATGGCCGGGTAGGATGATTATCATCACAAGACATAGAATCTTCAAATCTAATAAAATCAACACCAACACTTATAAAAGTATTTGAATGAAATCTGAGCAGATGAAATCTACCCGTAGGCAGTTCATTTGTGCCTAGCCCAGCTTGCTAAAAATATCCTGCATTTTCAGCTGACAAAATAGTTCTTGGCTTGCACTATTATAAGGTGGCCATCTAATTATATATTGAGGTGCACAATTGGTCACATTGAAAATACTGAGTTACACTCCCAATATCCTAGTGGTGTAGTTGTTCTAAATGCGTATAAAACTCCTTTGTGTAAGTCATCTTTAATCATGAATCAAGTAGAACTGTGTTACCAAGGTAAAGTAAAGAACTATGTCACTTAAGATACAATTTTTGAGTAAATACTTTTATGCAATGGTAGAAACTCTTACAAACTTGCAACTGTTATATATTTTTTCTTCATAATAATAAAGAATCATGAGTTACCATAGTTACATGTGTGTATCTTACCTGCTGATGTTCACTGGTATGTGCTGTATACTTCTCCTCATTAGGAAAACCTCTGTCACATGTATCACAGAAAAACACATTGTTTTCTGGGAGTTCTCTCTTGTCTACTTTCTTCTATAAATAGAAACTGTTATTAGAATTTGAAGAACTGATTTTGTAATCATATGAATACCATTAAAAAATTGTAGGACATGCTAAATTACTGCTGAATCAATACTTTATACTCCTTTTTTATAACATTGGTACATTTCTATTTATTAATTAGGTTGATACGCATTGTTTAAATACATTATTGATTACAAAATGATGTTTTACATACATGTCCTATGAATGAAAGTACATGTATGAGCTACCGGTACTTGGAATTCTATAGAAATCTGAAACTTGAATGAATAACTTTAAGTGAAGTTAAGCTTGTTATAAATTGTTAAACTGTACACGTGTATGTATAGGCTTACTTTTAAGAAACAAGTTCATGTTTGACTCATTGAGCTACATTCTATATTCTGGTAATCAAATAAGAAATGGCAGCCAACTCAAGTGCACCATTTTTCTTGTTAACAAATCATGGAAGTGATAGGCTACAATACACAAGTAAACAAACTACCTAAACCAATAAGGCATCCTTACCCTGATTATTATTATTATAATGTCTAAAGAATTCCATGAATCCTAATTTTATTGCATCTTTATTGATAAAATCACCCTTTCATGATTGTAGTACAAATGTATTAGTTGTGGTTCTACATGTACATGTATAGGCAGAGGGTTAAAACTAATTTGATAAGATTGTGAAGTTAGTGCCCTGATGAATTTTGAAGGTATGAGATGTTTACAATATGTTGGTTGCTTTCTGCAAAAAACAAATGAAATATTTTGCACTATAATATTAATTTTTGGTCATGGTGTCTTGTTTTTATTGGTCTTTATAGAACTTTGGATAATATTCATTTGAAATTCATATAGTTGTCCATACTCGACACGAGTTTTGTTACACAAAAGAACTTGCATATAAACTTTCATTGTGTGTTCATCATGGTGGTTTCAAAATGAAGGCCTCATTCTGACGTCAAGATGAAGCACAATCATGACAATAAAAAGCGTTGTTCCATTGCTTTGTTTTACCATGTATTTGTAGAAACTTTGTCTTATGTGTATTTACTCCATATCCTTTTATTGTTTATAAAGAACAGGTTTTAAATCACTTGCCTTTTTCCCTGAATTCTTTCCACCACTGTTAGGCTGATGGTTCTGTGATTGATCACCTGATTCCCTGCCTGGTTTACCTCTATTATAGCTAGGTTTGTTATACTGGTTTGGTTTATTCCACTTATTGTACTTTCTATCATTAGACATACTTGGTTGAAATGTCTGGTTTTGCCAAGTCTGTGGTTTATATGACTGACTGTTGTTACCTCTGTCAATAAAATAATTATTCCCAGGTTTGTTACAATAGGGTCCTTTTCTTTCAGCGTCATAATTTTGCCTGTAGGGGGAGTGTTCATAATTCTGTCCATTGTTCCATGGAGCTGCAGCACTTCTATTTGGGTTGACATTCTGGAATGATGTCGACATAAACTTTCCACCCCCAGGACTGTGCTTTCCTATATTTCTATCATATGTTTTACTCGAATGACAATTTCCATTTCTGTCAATATCAGAATTCTTTTGATATGGAACATTTCCATTGGTTCTCATACCATTTGTATTTTGAGTGTTTATTCCATTTCCATGGTTACTGTTACCATAGTTACCATTATATCCACCCGTATAACCAGAACCCCATGCTTGATGCTGATAGGATGATGACTGGCCTGGAGGTTGAAATGTGCTTTGTGGTCTCTGTTGTCCATAGTGTGATGTGTTATTCATGTGAAATGGTCTCATGCCTGAAAAACATTTTTTGACAACAAATATATAACCATTATATATTGAGGGTATAACCAGTATAATATTGAGGGTAATAACAAACCTACAGTACAGGATTGTCAAAAGCTTAAATCAAAAGGGCAAAAAGAAAAGACAAATCAGGTACAAAACCTCCGCAAAAATTGTCAACCCTAATGGTTCTGACTTGGTATGCATGAAAGGCATTTCAAAAGAAATGGTGGAATATTATAAACCGGTTTTATGCCATGCCAAACCTCACTTCTATATAGTGTCCATAGCAGCTGCTATTAAAAAGTTGTAGACAGTGAAAAGAAACGCTGATCCCAGTATCAAATTAAAAAAGAATCTTAAATTACAGTTACCGCTAAAACTTGATACATGTACCTGAAACTCATGAAACTGTTTTGATTAATTGATTGATTGAATACTGTTTAACGTCTACTGAGCAATATTTCAGCTATATCAAGACGAGAACAAGTTTGTTAATAAATAATCACTTTCGGGTAGGGAGAAGGGTCATGGGACGGGAAATTCTGACTGCCACTGGAAAAGTAGGGTGAAATCGAAAGGGGCAGGGAATGAACTGTTTTGACATGTGGTTAAATTCAGTAAGTGAAGTTCAGAAAAGTAGAAACTTGTAGTATTGGTAGGTATTTAGCTAGACCATTATCCAGGTTTTCCCATGATTCTACAGCTACAGCCTCTTCCGGTTTGACAGTAAATGGTATCAGACGACACTCAAATATGAACTGAAGAGCATCCATGTTAATCAGCCAAAGGTAAGCTGATTACCGCACTATTTAGTATTTAGATATACCACAGCCAATACTTTATTGGCGCTGTGAGCAAAAAGCAGGTTTCCAGGTCACTGAAAGGAAGGATTTCTAGTTGAAGCGAGACATGGTGCAGTTTTTCATCGCGAGGAAATTTTCGGGTGAAATCGCTGGCCACTGAACTTTGGTGAATTGTGGGGCCTTTTTGAAGGAAAGACCCTACAATTTTGATCCGGGATGCGAGTTCTGTTGCATCGTTGAGCAGAAACCCGGTGGGTGACTGGTGCCCTGAAATAAATCGGGGCACCAGATATCGAAACTGCCGACAACTGCAGATCACAAGAACGGTTTGCCAGTTAGTTTAGTTTGTTTATATTTGTTGTCTTGTATTTGTTCTATTGCTGATCATATTTTGGATATTCGGGAGGGGAAAGGGTATGTAACTGAGGGGGACCTGGCATGCATTGCACATTTGAGTGTTACCGTGGACCTCTTAGACAGCTTAGACTTTAGTATGGGGGAGGGGGATACTAGGTCAGCATCCCCACCCACAGCCAGATACCAGCATAGTATATCAGAAATCCAAGGTTCAAGGAGAACCAAAACTCACTATACTGCCCAACCCAGGGTAACACAAGAGGAATATTGGCGGACATCCTCCTATGTGCAAAGGACACCATACGGGCAAGTTAACATGGACTCAGCCTGTCTTGGAGATAGCCCTTACTAGGGCCACACACCAAGGGGCAGATCCAATTACATCCAATCTGCCAATTATGGATTAACCAGACAGGCCTTGCACAAAATGTGGCCAACTCACACGTATGTGGACCTACATGACAAAAGGCAAAATACCGAATTTATGGAGAAATTACCATGTCAAATGCAACAGGAAGAGCAAGTAAGCACAAGAGGCCCTGCCAATCGGGGTTGTGCTTATGCTGGAGCTGACCCAACCTTGTACGAGACACCAAGAAGTAGGTATGAAAAGTGGCAATCAGAAAGGACCATTCTGAATGCCCACAGGGAATTCCGGGAGCCACGCATTACTGATAGTCGCCTTTGCAGGGGCAAAATGTCAGTCAGTCGTTCGGGGACCTTCACAAAGCCCTAACTCCAGAGCCGACTTTGAATGCCTACCTGATTTTAATTTTGGACAGGGGCAGGCAATTATAAGCCCAAAATTAGGTGCTGTGCCCTTTCAGTACAATGGGAAGGGCAGCTTGCAAGCATTCTACACTGAATTTGCCAGGTATGCAGAGGTGAGTGAGTGGTCCCCTGAAGAAAGCAAGCACCAGCTTTTTTGATGTCTCAAAAGCAAGGCCAGCCAGTACTATGCCCTCATAGCCGAGAACATGAACATGAACATGAGCCACTACAAACTTGTAGAAATGTTGGAAAGGAGGTTTGGATTTAGGGAATTGCCTGAGGCGGCCCAAGTAAAATTTCAAAATGTCCGTTAGGCCCAAGATGAAAAACTTGAAGACTGGGCTGATAGGGTCCTATCCCTTGCTACTAGGGCCTTCTGGGACCTCCCCGAGGACCATATGTACCAACAAGCAATATTTCGCCTATACCAAGTGGTAGTTGACAAAGAAGCAGGGATAGCGGCCTCCAATGCCCCACAGACTAGTATTGAGGAGGCTTTAGACAAAGTGCGGTGGTATCAACATAACCATCAAGCAATTTATGGCTGCTCATGGCATAAGGAGGTGAGACAAGTGGGATATAGCCATATGGAGGGACACCCAAAGAGGCACCCTAACACAAAGTGGCTGTCGGTTCCTTTCAGCCTTCCTCTAATCTCGATAAGTCATCGGAAAATTTACTAAAGTCAGAAATTGATTCCAAGACAAACAGATTGACACAAGACCTAACGGTCGAATTCAAAAATCTTAGGGCACAAACTCCTTCTCATAGCCCATGTCTAGCAGCTCCTAATGACCCACAGGCAGAGACACGTCACTGATGTAGGGGTGTAGGACATCAGAGGAGGGACTGTCCTTCTAGCAGGGGCAGGGAGAAGTCTATATGCCTAGTTGACCATGACACCAAAGCCAAGGGGGGGCGCAAGTCACTGTTAACCTACAACCGGGCTGCCCTAAGAGGCGCGATCAGTCCCAGAAAATAAAGACTAGTCCCACCACTCAAAGTTCAAGGCCTACGCCAGTGTTCATTCTAGAATTCAGACTCAGGGGGTCATGCCGGCCCAGGTTCCTCATCATAGGGAGCCAAAACTTGTAGTTGAGGGCCATTGAAAAAATTGACGGACACAAAGTCATAAACTTTGTAGACCATTAAATAGCAGTTAA
>MJUU01020005.1:0-19754 GCA_002080025.1 Modiolus philippinarum
GATGGGCAATCTAACCATGTTCAATAAATGTTGTCCTTGTCATGCTGAATATTTTTACAATTTAAGCTTGATATCTATCTCAAAGTGTTTTTGAAATAAAAGACAAAGTTTATAAAATCATGAAAAAAATTATCAATTAATCCTATAAGGGGACTTGGATTTTCCATGTAAGCAGATCTTAAAACACTAAATATTTTTCTAATTTTAACTCAACGTGTATCTGTTAAAGTGTTTTAATACAAAATTAAGAAAATGGGGGGAAAAATGAAAATTTTACAGAAACAGGGCAATAACTCTAAGATTAGTCATCAGATTTTCTTCAAAATACAGGGTAGGTAGATCTTGTCATGTTCATTATTTTTACCTTGTCAGATACTAGTATTTTATATCTGTAACCCCGGCACCTGAATAGGTTTTCAGGGGCTTTGGCTACAGAGCTGCCGGGCGCGTCCCCAGGTGGTGGATAGGGGAATGCCCTGTCTTTGCGGGGTAGTCAGGTCATAATACGGAAAGCCTGACCGCGAACCATTGTAGCCAAACTGTGTGGAGAAACGCCACGCTCCATGCAGTATAAAGACCCCTTCTATATTTCTCTAAAGAGAGCAGACGCACTGGGTGTCGTATAGAAGGCTAAATTTCCTGCCCCTACCCATTTCTCCCCTTTTCCAGTGGCAATCAAAAGTCGTTGCCCCGGTTGTCCCTTCCACCTTTATTTCTTTCTTCTTTTACTTACAATTTGTTTTGAATTGATTAACTTGTTCTCGTCCTGATATAGCTGAAATATTGCTCATTGGACGTTAAACTCTAACTAATCAATCAATTTATATCTGTAACAGTTTGGTTTATTTGCCAAAAACTGCAATCGACCCCTACGTTTTATTTTTAGTAATGGTGGCAATGCTGTTTGACCTAGGACATAGGAAATAATAAATTTTAAGTATCTCCCTCGTGCAAAGCTCTGTTCATAGCTGAATTTTGGCTTTTCAATTTAGACCCTTTTGGTTATTGTTTTCTATCAGCTTTTACACGTTTTTCGGTAAATGGACTTCCAAATGATTGATCTGCACTGATGAGACATAAGATGTCGAAATGCGCACATGCAGAGAGTAAATTAACCGTAACTTCGGTATTTTGTTATTCATTACCACTGGGCCGATGCCTCTGCTGGTGCGCTGTTAGTCCCCAAGGGTATTCCCCAACCCAGTAGTCAGTACTGCGGTACTAACCCGAAAATCGATTTTATTGAAATTTCCAATATCTAAATTTTACAAAATTTGTCTAAAACTAAGGCGTATCTCCCTCGTGCATAGCTCTGTCCTTAACTGAATTTTGGCTTTTCAATTTAGACCCTTTTGGTTATTTGTTTTCTATCAGCTTTTACACGTTTTTCGGTAAAAGGACTTCCAAATGTTTTTGGTTGATCTTCACTGATGAGACATAAGTTGTTGAAATGCGCAAATACAGAAAATAAATTAACCGTAACTTCGGTATTTTGTTATTTGAAACTAGATGCCCTAGTTATGATTCGGTTGAAGTTTGGTTCCATTTGGCCGATTGATTTCAGAGGACAAAGGAAATTTTTAAAAGTTATCTAAAGACGGACGTCCGGAGTACTGATGACGGACGCCAATGCACAGCCAGCATCAACCACACAGGTCTTATCAGATAATTTTGAGGTTCATCAGCCCCCTCCCCCCGAAAGTCCAGAGCATAAGGCTTTTCTTTTACATGCCATGTTTTGTTAAAATGGCTGAAAACGTGAAGCATTGCGTTTGTTCGGGCGTAATCGTTGACAATAAGAGATGTCATATCATCATTGTCGTCTCTAATAAAAAAAGGA
The DNA here is from genome assembly GCA_002080025.1 of Modiolus philippinarum. Classification (NCBI taxonomy): domain Eukaryota; kingdom Metazoa; phylum Mollusca; class Bivalvia; order Mytilida; family Modiolidae; genus Modiolus; species Modiolus philippinarum. Next base: position 1,841 of record MJUU01020005.1, read on the forward strand.
CACTACCACAATAAAAGGGTTGGTACTCGCCATAAAACCTATTTAATCCACCTTATAGAAATATCTGTACCAAGACACGAACATTTTTTTTCGCGTTTCTGGATTTCGGCTCCTACAAAATGTGGTCATTATTTATTTCTTCTAAAATTAGATAAAATTTGCTAAAAAAAAACACGGATAATACTTTGCACGAGAAGATTGGGCCGATGCCACTGCTGGTGGACCAAAGCCCCCCGAGGGTATTCACCAGCCCAATAGTCAGACTTGTCTGACATGAAAAAATTACCTTGCGTTTTATAGAAGTTTACTCTTTGTCAAATTTCTAAAACCTTAAAAATACATTCCGTGTATTCCACTCGGTGGATGTCCTTGGTACTGGATATGGCCTCCTATTTCGATATTTATTTAGTAATGAGTACTTCTTTTTTACTACCTTTTATTATGGCTTTCCATTTTATTTATTTCTAATGCTGCTTATGAAAGGTTACTCCCTGAAACACGTGCACAGCATATAACGAAATTAATTGTTCATTAAGCAACTTCGGTATTTTAGTATTTTTCAGGTGCAATTTTCTTTTAACAAAGTATGGAACTTCATATTTTTTGTTTGAAAATTGTAATGAATATATATAACATGTACAACACATTTGAACGCAAGTTCTGTATAAGTGAATGCATCACGGAAGTGATGACAAACGTTAAGGATTATATTTCCGTCCTTGAATTTTTGCCTACTCAGCAGTTGCAGCAGCAGTAGTCGAAAAAATCCGTCAACTTACATATATCATTTGTATAGTTTCCGATATTAGTCTGTATGGTATGTTCAATGATACAACTGTTATCGGTTATCCAGGAAATCTGGGAAAACATCAATAATTCAGCCGCTTCATAATATATGGAGTGTTAAATGTTCTTTTCTCTGGTCAGATGAGATAGACGTATTTATTCGCAACGTAATAATTCAAGATATGAAAAAAGAAAAAAAACTGCTAACAAAAAGTTTAAAAAATAAACACACGTGACGTCAAGAGATTATAAAATATATTCATTTTATCTACGAATTAATTTTTTAAAGAAGGGTTAAAAACAACTTCGGACATAACCAAATTTGCAGCTAGATAGCATCAGTCATAATTCTTGCCAAGGGACTTTGAATGGTACATATATCAAATCGAATTTATATATGTTAAATTGAATAAGACATCGCCATATATTTCATTAAGTGTTTAAAGCCATGAACCTTGAAAATGACAGTATTTACTACCTGAATTGTAGTGTGGAGTCGGAAAAACAAACGTGGAAATACGATAATTTTTGCGATTTTTGTTTCGTAATTTTATTACATTGCATTAAAATGAAAAACCTTTTTTGCAATAATTTGCACAATCGGTTGAACAATTTTTAACCGGGTTTTCCATCGGAAAAATCCGGTTATTAAAATGGTGAAAATGGCGGGCGGGCGGCTGCCAAATGGGTTCATCATTTGTCCGGAGCAAATCTCCTACAGTATTTGAGACAGGAAGTTTTTATTTTGCAGATCAATTGTACATATATCAAAGGTGTGCATGGTACTTTGATTTTGATTTTTGATTATTTATGTGAAAAATATCAGTTGTTGAACTTAGTCATTTTTACGTCAAATTTTTAACAATAGTGTACCCCCTTTGTCCGGAGCAAATCTCCTACAGTATTTGAGACAGGAAGTTTTTATTTTGCATATCAATTGTACATATATCAAAAATGTGCATGGTACTTTGATTTTGATTTTTGATAATTTATGTGAAAAATATCCGTTGTTGAACTTAGTCATTTTTATGTCAAATTTTTAACAATAGGGTACCCCCTTTGTCCGGAGCAAATCTCCTACAGTATATGAGACAGGAAGGTTTGATTTTGCATATCAATTGTACATATATCAAAGGTGTGCATAGTACTTTGATTCTGATTTTTGATAATTAATGTGAAAAATACCAGTTGTTGAACTTAGTCATTTTTACGTCAAATTTTTAACAATAGGGTACCCCCTTTGTCCGGAGCAAATCTCCTACAGTATTTGAGACAGGAAGGTTTGATTTTGCAGATCAATTGTACACATATCAAAGGTGTGCATGGTACTTTGATTTTGATTTTTGATAATTAATGTGAAAAATATCAGTTGTTGAACTTAGTCATTTTCACGTCAATTTTTTTACAATAGGGTACCCCCTTTGTCCGGAGCAAATCTCCTACAGTATTTGAGACAGGGAGGTTTTATTTTGCAGATCAATTGTACATATATCAAAAGTGTGCATGGTCCTTTGATTTTGATTTTTGATAATTTATGTGAAAAATATCAGTTGTTGAACTTAGTCATATTTACGTCAAATGTTTAACAATAGGGTACCCTTTACCTACAGTTTGGTAGACAGGANTACGCCCTTTCTGACCGAATGTGTAAAACCTATAGAGAAATGCAGTCTGGTATTAGTTTTACCCTCCTAATAGAAACTTTTCCGTTTCCAATAGCACTATAGCTGTTTTAGACGATCAAAATATAATCCAACAATAAAAAAGCGTTTTTCGGCATTGCAGGCATGAAAAAGAAATGAAATGAGGTAAATGTCAAGGAGACAACACCCCATTTCCAGGTTAAAACGACCAAAAAAAAAGCATCTAGGGGTCACTGTACGGTATTCAACACAATGAGGAACCTCACACCATACAGCAAGCCCTAAATGGCCCCAAAAAAGTGAATAAATCAATGGAAACAAACCACATCCAATAACCCAAATATCAAGAAACTTAAATTTTATAAATAGATAAGGACAAGCCAATGACCAACATATTCCTGACTTGGGACAGGCGCAAAATTTGCAGTGGGGTTAATCTCGTTTTCTTGGATCCAAACCCTCCCCTATGTGTTGTGAATGGCTAAAAAATAAATACACATAAAGACTCATCTTTATCATAAGCATGAAATGAGCAAGATCTCGTGTAATCGTGAAAATTTGTTTCGAAATCAAGTATGTGGTTCTCTAACTCTCTGAAGATCGGGTCTTAAAGTGATGACAAGGTATTGCTAAAGTGTTCATTTAGTTCGATCTGTCAGCATAAACTACTGCAGGTTCATTAATAAAGTGTTATCCCACGGAAATAAAGATATATTCTGTAATCATTGCGGCAAATTAATCACAATCGCAAGGAATTGTTGTAAAGAAGAGCTTAAATTTTCTGCATTTCATTTTCCATAATTTGAAGACTCAATAATATAATTATGTACTGAGTTGTTAGGTAAGTAGACGGGGTTTGTTGTTAAAGCTTAAGTATAGGTGGTGCTAAGGCGGCATTTTGCAAGGTAAATCGTCAGACTCAGTCCTCTGAGTAACTACGTTAAGATCATCATGTCTTATACCCCAAAGGTTTAAATCTGTCATAAATTGTTATTAATAAATGACCCAGATGTCCTGTGATACATTTGAATAGTTTAACTGACTATTTTATCCTTGAAAAAAATATAGAGAAGTAAATTGTAAGAGCTTAAACAAGTGTTTTTAATTATTGAAAATCAATGCAGTACAATTTCTGAAGAAGAAACTTCTACTGATTGCATTTATTGATCTAGGAATTCGTATTAACTCAAACGTAATTATACCGTTTTAGTGCTTCAGAGAACTAATGTTTACTGATTGGAAACTTTCATTATTATCGGAGACGAACGAAAACATCTTCATATTAAAAGTATGTGGCTATATTACAAGTACTTTCAGCCATTCTCTTCGAAATATTTCTAATTTGATCTATCTAGACTGGAACAATGAGGCACAGTAAACGATTCCCTTATCATTTGCCATTTGTAGATCCTTTTTTTATTTTTTTTCATTTTATTTATTTATCTTTTTTTTTTAGAAATTTGATATTTTCATCAAAATTCTTACTCCTTAAAATTAGTGAGGCTTCATTTTGTGTATTGCACTCGACGGATGTCATTAGTACTGGTATTGGCCTCCTATTTTGATGTAAATATTGAAAATCCGAAGTTCTAAACTTTTAAATTCCTTTGTAAACAACTAAATGGTTGAATATGGAAAAAGAATTAATTAAAGACAACAGATAATAGTAAAGACCTTTTCCTTCCTAAAATCAAATTATTTGAGATGAATTTCACATTATATTTACTAAAATATCGATTCATTTACTAAAATATCGATTTGTATATTTGTTGAATCTGAACACATCTGATCGATTAATGGATGTATATTATACTTTCTCTAATGATATGTCAAGTTTAAACTGGTTTTGACCCGTTAGATAAATTTTCTTTATTCAACATATGTTGAATAAAGCCCCGTGCTATTTCCCGCCAAATCTTTTCGGAATACTATTCTCGGTGTTTATCATCTATCATTAGAGAAAAAGATTACACCACTTTATCCCGTTTATTACCATATTTTATCCACTCTCGATAGTTAAATTTAAAAATTTTAAAATGCCCGGCAAGCCTCGCAATTAAAATTTTAAAATTTAACTATCTCTAGTGGATAAAATATGGTAATGAACGGGATCTTGTGGTGTAATCTATATTTATCATATGTTTAGTAATAAAAACAGACGTTTTGAATATGTGATACAGTGCATGACGTTCATTCCGTATTCACACTATGACGTCATACCCTTTATCGCATAGCTTACCCTTTATCGCATACCCTTTATCGCATGGCTTACCCTTTATCACATACCCTTTTTCCATTTTTTTTTTTCAATTTTACTTTTTTTATTAAAAAAACATTTCGGGGTTATTTTTTTGGGGGTGGATAACAAAGATTTGTTTGGGGTGAAATTGTTTAGTGAGGATCAGTTAAAAAATCTAGCAAATTTTTGTCCTTTACATGTTGTTTTAGTCTAAAACTTCTAGTCATTTCCGCCAATTTTGAAATGTTCCTCTTCATGAAATACATGCATTTGCTCTTACCGATTTCAATTTTTGACAGTATTTTTTGGATTAGTAGTCCTCTGTTTAAATATATGATAAACTGTATAACACATGGCAAAATCCGTATCACATGCCGTATCATCCCTCGACCAATATCAGCCCTCGTGCTGATATTGGTAACTCGGGATGATACGGCATGTGATACGGATCCCTATATTAGGGATAGGGATAGGGAAAGACAAAGGGGAGGTTTGGTATCAATAAAGCGATTTAACCTTACCGCTGACTTTTGCTAGTGTCGGTACAAACGGTCCGGCTGTCACGAGTTCCTATCGTAATTAGTCTTTTATTTGTTTTTTCTTGAAAAGTTCTTTTGCATATAACTGTATTTCTGAGCAATTGAAGTGTTCCCTGTTATCCTTTTTTATGTTATTCCAATGTTAAAATATCTTATTGAGACTGGGGTGGGAAAAATTAGAACATGTAATCTCTGTCAGTTGAATGAAATCGGTGATAAAATTTATTATTGAATTTATTAGAAAAATGCTTATCCTATTTTTCTACAGAACCGAACAGTTTTAGTACGGGACTTTCGAGACAGGAGCTCTTGTATAATTGAAGGCAGAAACGCTCACCTCGGATACCAGTCAGAAGGAATACTGGATTTCTAAACTTATTGTAATAAATATATACCACATAAAAAACAAACTTTTTATGAATATAATTTTTCCTATAATACAATTTTTTAACTAAATTATAATTGACGAAAAACATTGACGTATTAATTTTTTACGTATAAAAATAGAGCTGTTTCCAGGAGAAACATGATTCAAAAGTCCCGTATTGTAATGCTTTTGTCTTTTTTACCGGCACTGACACACTTAAACTGGAAAAAAAATATTTGAAATCATTGATACACACTCTTTTAGTCATATGTATTTTGTTGATTTTTTAATAAAACGGTTGCTTTGATTTTATGGTCCTTAGTTTTGTTGAGATAGAAAATATAAGATAAAAGTTTTTGATTATAAAGTTTATGTTATCTAGACATAGTAAAATAAAGTTAAGTGTAACCGAAGTGTCATTGACGGTCTAGCGGCACCAATTCAGAGGGAAATCTAGTGGTATAAAATTGTCTCCCTTCTAGAAAAACTCTTCTGTGTTCATAACTTTTTCTAAACAAATTAAAAGCATGGCAACGAAAGTAAACAATCGACTAAATCTAAATATTAAAAACGAAATAGACGAATACATTGTTTAGTTAAAACGTCATTCAATTCCTAGACCTTTGCTTTGTAGAGAAAAGTGATTACACTTGTCCACAAGAAGGGGTGATACGGGAATTTCTTAGATAATTCACTGTCGTGATGAAAATATTCAATGGGCAGATTGGATAAAATCAATTACTATTGGGCGTTAAAATGCATGTACCCTAACAAAATTGTATGTACAGATAGATTTTTTCACATACTTCATTTACAGACCAATTTATTGACTAATTTACGGACGATTTCTGCATAAGAAACGATGCCATCCAAAAGTGTTTTTGATGTTGCTAATCAAAATTATGTTGTCCTGAAACAGCACCATTTACCTTTTATACCCACGACTTCAATGGTATTCATCATCACAAGATTTCATTGGTTCAATTTTCAAGTCTACGTATCGATCAGGGAAAGAGGCGTGTCTTGATTGAAAGGGCATTCAAAGAAACCACGTGCCTAATTGAGTAGTATTCGATCATAGTTTGTGAACAAAAACAGAAAGATACACGTCGAAATATGGTAATTTTATATAATTTATTGTATCTGAAACGCTGCGTGTACCCTGCCGAAAATTGGCGCAAAAAAACATGATTATTTAAAGAAAATGAATATTTTTTCTCGTCAGTGTCAAGGTATAAGAAACGCTACGATCCACAAGTAACTGTAAGAGGCAAATTATCGAAAATATCATTTTTCTTCTAAAATATGGAAAGAAACTTCAATCAAAAACTTTTTGTCTTTATCGAAGGCTGTCACATGCACATGAAAAAGTAGAATATTTCACATTATAAGTAACTTTTAAAGCCCATGACAACAGACCTAAATAATGCAATCCACTTTTTTATCTTTTCTAAACGAGGGCTCACATTCTTTTGTTTAAATACCACTGGATATCGGACTGAATTATTTCATATAGATTGTTTGAACGAAACTTCAGTTAACGCTGAAAGTATTTTCTACTCCAATGGAATTAGTTTCTCATTTTTTGTTAGAATTTGTTTAAGAATTATTACTAAAATTGTTGCCTTGTTTTATGTGGTGTGTTTTACATCGGCAAAACAATAACGAAGCAAAAATGTGAATAATGAATGGTTCATGGTTATAGGGAGTATTTAAATGGGAGTCTCCTGATGCCTAGTAACAAACGTGTCATTGGCGGTCTCTCTTAAATGTTAACACATATAGATTGTTTGAACGCAGCTTCCATAGACCCTTTCACAATAACTGCGGTCCTGAATTTTGCAAATGCACTCATGTGCCTTTGAGTGGGTAAATTGCAGCGTTATAATATGTATGACGTCTTGATTAATTATCATATGACGTCATTCAGTTTGCGGGAACTTGTTATTTTCCACTAAAAATCGCAGGACGCACTTACCTTAAAATGGTCTACTTAGTATTCTCTTAGTGCAAAAAGTGTTTTTTAACTCAACATTAAATTATTTCATCTTGTATCGCGCTTTTAAACAACAACAGTAGAATACCGAAGGACGTTTGTTTGTTTGTTTATTTGTTTTGTTTTGTTTTGTTTTTTGTTTTTTTGTTTTGTTTTGTTTTTTATTTTATTGTTTTTTTTTCTGTAGAAAGGATAGAAGTGGTGATCAAAAAACATAAAAATAGAAACAAAGTAGTGAAGAACAATAATTGATACTTACCATCAAAGCCGATGGTCTCTTTTAAATATAATTAATGATGTACGAGAAAATCGTCGTGGCATAGCTAAACGGTATATATAGAAACGTTCTGACATTGTTTCGATTAAGCAGATTATTTTTAAGTCCTATCCATACATACAAATTTATTAATGATTATAAATCATAAGGTCCTATTTAGTACTATAATGGTTATGATACCCATCAAATTAAAATTTAGGTTAATGTTATACCGGTACAATCTCTTAACTCTTGATTTTCCATCAAGAGAATTGAGAAGAGATTCAATGTTAAGTCCGCAAAGTTATTATAAAGAAGGCAAATATATCCATATATGGAGGTTACATCATTCCAAATACCTATCAATATTCCGGGAACCTGGAATACTAGTATAAAAAAATATCGTCTAGCCATCTCACGCTTATGGGGTAGACACCTCTTTAATTAATAGGTGTTTATAATTTTTACAGATTACAAAATACAGAAGTTACAGTGAATTTAGTTTCTTCACATGTACATTTTAACAACTTATGTCTCTTCAGTACAGATCAAATTAAAACATTTGGAAATCCATAAACCGAAACATGTATAAAAGCTGATAGAGAACAAATAACCAAAAGGATGTAAATAGAAAGACCAAAATTCAGCTAAAGACAGAGCTATGCATAAGGGAGATACTCCTTTGTTTTAAACTAAGATATTGCAAGTTTCAATGTCATCGGTTTTCGGGTCAGCACCGAAGTACTGACTACTGGGTTTGTGAATACCCTCGGGGACTAACAGTTCACCAGCAGAGGCATTGGCCCAGTGGTAGCAAATAGCAAACTACCGAAGTTACTGTTAATTTATTTTCTGCAAATGCGCATTTCGACAACTTATGTCTCATCAGTGCAGATCAAACCAAAACATTTGGAAGTCCATTTACCGAAAAACATGTCTAGTTGCTAGAAATAGTCAATATTACTCCATGAAAATTTGTTTTATCATTAAAAAAGGATGCATTCTAATACGAAAGAAAAAATAAAGAATTGTTACAAAATTATTCAAATCACACTTTAATGAAGAAAAAGTAAAATACAGAATAGTTAGAAAGTATAATTATGCAATCGTGAAGAAAAAAATGAACAAAATGTACATAAAAAAATCCCAACAACCATATTTGATCAGGTGGAGCAAATGTAACAACGTGTTTTGTAGTTTTTTTTTCATCTTGAAACATTCAACATGAAGCAACACTAATATCAACGGCCCCAAGCACCAGTTTAAATGGAATTCACGTGATAGAAGTCGAACAATGCTACAATCATCTATCTTTTGAAATGGATTTTAGATCGTCAAGAAACATAACATACTATGGCAAAGTATATTTACAAACCTTGTCATCTGGACCAAGCGATGATTTAACATATAAACGATCGCAAGACAATCGACGACATGCTTGGCATAATATATACAGATGATCAGAATAATTACGAAATAAAGCCAAAATATCCATTTTTGATATTTTTATACGAGAAATTCTTACATGAACAAGAAAACCATAATCGACGAATTATAGCGGGCATACAATTTAAGCAAGAAAATGCTTTTTACGGACTGCATCCGCACAAGAGACTTTATCTCTAATCTACAAATGAAAGAATATGATGTATAAAATGGACATACTTGCTACAAACACTCAGTATTGTTGAGCAATAGACCATATCCAAGCTCTAATATCAGGACTTATCAGACCACGTCACAGTATAAAAACGTTACGTCATAAAGCATTAAACGTCATGAACCTATGCTGTTGAAGTACATTCTTGATCACATGGAGCGGACACGTTTGTGACGTAGGGCGGACAAACAATAGTTGGTGAATCTAAATACCAGAACTCGGAATTGGTTTAATGGAACGAGCATGGAGGTTTTCGTTGTTTATCTTTTATTCTGAAGTATAATTATGAAATATTAAAGTAAAAATACAGAATAGTTACAATTTACTTACTGTAAACCGGGAAATTTTCGCGCCGTCTTTATTTCGCGGTCAACTGACAGAATTTTGTTTCGCACAGTTTGAATTCGCGCTGCCAAATTTGTGACCATTGACTTCAATAATAGACAAGTCTATTCGCGCCGTTTTATTTTCGCGCTTCCATTTAAAACGCGAAAATCGCGAAAATAAAACTGCCGCGAAAATTTCCCGTTTAACAGTACAACAAAACACAGCTAAATGAAATTAATGACCGAGTATGTATGTCGTGTAAGTGTTGTAAGCATTTCACACGACTTCCCGTTGACTTGCTAGACAATGTGTGTATGTAGAGTGTCTTTTAGATACATTTCCAATAGTAACTAGGTTAAACGTCTGCTTGGCATGCTCTTTAAAGGCATTCGTGAAATGTCTAAGGTTTATGTAATCTTACATTTCAGAAAAAAAAATATGGTTAATCTTCAAGCGACTTGTCGAATCTGATTTTTAATTCACTTAAAATAGGTCATGATTTAAAAGATGCAGAAAATCTTAGTTGAGATAGAATTTATATAATTGTCGGATTATACGAAACTTTCTACCACCAAATGGAAACTAAGACGGCATTTTTTAAATAATTTACGCATTGAAAGTGACGTGAATCCATTTATGAATGTACTAGTTGATTGGGGAAATCTAATGTTGTCAACAAACGATTCAAACAGAGGAAATCATTTGAATTTTGCAAAAGGTAGGCATTCATATTTATATTAAATCAGAATAAATGGACGTTTGGTTTCATCATATCTAAAAAACTTATTTTCAAAAGTCAACGCTACTAAATCCACCTCAATGTAGAAATTATCACAGCAAGTGAGAGATAAGGGTTGATTGAAGATGGCTTAGAGGGAGTACGCCCTCCTTTTAACCACCACAGAAAAATATTGTTTTGTTGTGGAAAGTCTGCATTTAACTACACGTATACCTATTATTTTTGCCGATATTGACGAATTGCAAACCAGTCAAAAGGATATATTTATAGGATTTTCAATTCTAGAAATGGTCAAAATATGGTTTTCGCACCAGGCTGAAGATTTACGCCCAACGTTTCTAAAATCCTGCATCTGCACCTAAAGATTGGAAACCCAATAAAATATGTATTGCCTCTAACTTTTTTATTTTCCTATTCAGATGCGTTTCCATAGCATCAATTATCTTACTTAAAAATTGAAATTATAGTGTTGTCGTATGATTTCTTAACTTTAAAGGAAATACAAGACTTGACTTTAGGCAAAAATATTTTTTTTAAATGTAGTTTTGCACCAAATTGAGAAGAACAACAAAAACTAGATTTGCAATTGCAAGGAATAGCTGATGTCGCCCCTGGCAGCCAATTCGATGATTCCACCTTGTTCGCAGCGTCAAAATCTACCTAGAAATCAATTTTTGTTGAAATCGGTTGAAGTTTAAATTTTGACGTATTTTGGCGGCCATTTTGAAAATGTCGGCCATTCTGAATTTTTTTTTTTGTTGCATGCCTATCTTCTAATGGTGATTCAACTTTTCCCCAAATATGAAAGAATTCTGTCAAGGCATGTTTGAGATTTTATGATTTTTATGGAAATCAGACGAATTCAAAACACTGACGTAACTTGGCAGCCATTTTGAAAATTTTTTATGGTGGAGGTACAACTTCATAAGGTGATCCAACTTTGTACTAAATATGAATGAATTCTGTCCAGGCATCTCTGAGAACAAAGCCGGACAAAAATCATTGGAAGAAAGAAAGAAACAACATCTAGATTTGCAATTGCAAGCAATAGCTGATGTCGCCCCTGGCAGCCAATTCGATGCTTCCATCTTGTTCGCAGCGTCAAAATCTACCTAAAAATCAATTTTCGTTGAAATCCGACAGTGTTGAAATTTTAACGTATTTTGGCGGCCATCTTGGAAATAGCGACCATTTTGAAATATTTTTTTATGCATGCCCAACTTCGTATGATGATCCAGCTTTTTGCGAAATATGAATGAATTTTATCAAGGCCTGTGTGAGAAATCATCATTTTCGTTGTTAAGTCGGACAAATTTAAAACGTTGACGTAACTTAGCCGCCATGTTGGAACTGGCAGCCATTTTGAAATCTTTTTTTGGTGGAGGTACATTTCCATAAGGTGATTCAACTTTGTACCAAATATGAATTAGTTCTGTCCCGGCATCTCTGAGAACTAAGCCGGACAAAATAGGTGGAAGAAAGAAAGAAAGAAAGAAACAATAATAAAAATGTATAACTGTATCAGGATGCTGATACAAAAGTCTCCCAAACGAACTCCCAAATCAGAAATCAGGGCTAAAAATCACTTCCATTTATCATAGACAACCTGTCTCTTGAGTTTCATGTCCAAGACGTCAATATGGCACCCGTTGCCATGGAAACGGCAAAAAAGCGGGAAAATCAAAGTGCTCGGAATTGGATCAAAATTTTGATCCAATTCCGAGCACTTTGATTTTCCCACCTTTTTTGCCGTTTCCATGGCAACGGGTGCCATATTGACGTCTTGGACACCGGAAACCTATTCCCCATGTCCTAAGCAACCTTCCTGTAAATTTTCATCCAATTCGGAGCACTTTGATTTTCCCGCCTTTTTTGCCGTTTCCATTGCAACCGGTGCCATTTTGAAAATTCCAAGGCCCCATTGCATCTTTTGGGATAAGGATCTATCATCATGTCAAGTTTGGTCAAGATCCGACTATTAGTCTTTGAGAAAATGGTCGGACAAATTTTTGGCGGAAAGAGAAGAAGAAGAACAAGAAAAATAATAATAAAAATTGAGTAAAAACAATAAGTCTCCCCAAACCTCGTTTGGGAGACTTAATAACTAGATTTGCAATTGCAAGCAATAGCTGATGTCGCCCCTGGCAGCCAATTCGATGATTCTATCTTGTTCGCAGTGTCAAATTCTACCTAGAAATCAATTTTCCATGTATTTCGAAAAAGTTGAAATTTTTACGTATTTTGGCGGCCATCTTGGAAGTGGCGGCCATTTTGAAAATAAAAATATTAAAACGCACATCTTCAAATGGTGATCCAACTTTTTGCCAAGTTTCATGAAATTCTGATCATGCATCACTGAGTAATTTCATGGACAACTTTTGGCTGGAATGATAAAGAATAATAATAATAACTAGATTTGCATTTGCAAGCAATAGCTGATGTCGCCCCTGGCAGCCAATTCGATGCTTCCATTTTGTTCGCAGCGTCAAAATCTACCTAAAAATCATTTTTCGTTGAAATCGGACAAGGTTGAAATTTTGACGTATTTTGGCGGCCATCTTGGAATTGTCGGCCATTTTGAAAAAAAAGAATTTTTGTTGCATGTCCATCTTCCTATGGTGATCCAACTTTGTACCAAATATGAATGAATTCTGTCAAGGCATGTTTGAGATTAAATGATTTTCATGGAAATCCTACAATTTCAAGACGTTAACTTAACTTGGCAGCCATCTTGGAAATGGCAGCCATTTTGAAATTTTTTTTAGTGGAGGTACATTTCCATAAGATGATCCAACTTTGTACGAAATATGAATTAATTCTGTCCAGGCATCTCTGAGAACTAAGCCGGACAAAAATAGGTGGAAGAAAGAAACAATAATAATAACAAAGAAACGGACCAATGGCCATACAGCTCATTAAAATTATTGCAGTTGGAGTAAACATATGTGTTATGGTCTCATGTTCATTTACTCCATATCCTTTCGTGAAATACAAAAACAATATGTCGTCCCGACTACGTCGGGGGCGACATAATCATAATAATAAGAAACGGAGGAATAACAATATGTCGTCCCGACTACGTCTGGGGCGACATAATAATAAGAAGAAGAAACGAAGGTATAACAATATGTCGTCCCGACGACGTCTGGGGCGACATAACTAGATTTGCAATTGCGAGCAAAAGCTGATGTCGCCCCTGGCAGCCAATTCGATGATTCCATCCTGTTGGCAGGATCAAAATCTACCAAGAAATCAATTTTCGTTGAAATCCGACAAAGTTGAAATTTCGACGTATTTTGGCGGCCATCTTGGAAATGGCAGTCATTTTGAAAAAAAAAATATTAAAACGCACATCTTCATATGGTGATCCAACTTTATGTCAAGTTTCATTAACTTTTGATCATGCATCGCTGAGTAATTAACCGGACAAACTTTGGCTGGAATAATAATAATAATAAGAAACGGAGGAATAACAATACGTCGTCCCGACTACGTCTGGGGCGACATAATACTAGATTTGCAGTTGCAAGCAATAGCTGATGTCGCCCCAGGCGCTCAAGTTGATGATTCCATCATGTTTGTAGTGTCAAAATCTACCTAAAAATCAATTTTCGTTGAAATCGGACAATGTTGAAATTTCAACGTATTCTGACGGCCATCTTGAATATGTTGGACATTTTGCAAAATGTTTTCGCAAGAATTCCTTCCTCTCATCTTATTAGACATTGATACAAAACATGAACCAATTCTGCCATCCAGTTCCCGATTTATTGAATCCTCAATATTTCGACTTAAAATGGCGGCCATCTTGAAAATGGCAGCCATTTTGAAAATTTTTGTAAGTGCATGCACATCTACTCATGGTTGTTCAACTTTGTGCCAAGTATGAATGAATTCTGTCCAGGCATCTTTGAGAAAATAGCCGGACATTGGAAGAAAATAAAAGAGAAAAGCAATAACAATACTAGATTTGCAATTGCAAGCAATAGCTGATGTCGCCCCCTGGCAGCCAATTCGATGATTCCATCCTGTTCGCAGCATCAAAATCTACCTAGAAATCAATTTTCGTTGGAATCGGACAATTTTGAAATTTTGACGTAATGTGGCGGCTATTTTGATTTTTTTTTTCGGTGCATGACCATCAACTAATGGTGATCCAACTTCTTGCCAAAAATGAATGAATTCTGTCCAGGCATGTTTGAGATTTTATGATTTTCATTGAAATCCGAAAAATTTCAAAAGTTGACGTAACTTGGCCGCCATCTTGGAAATGGCATCCATTTTGAATTTTTTTTTTTTTGGTGGAGGTACAACTTCATAAGGTGATCCAACTTTGTACCAAATATGAATGAATTCTGTCCAGGCATCATGGAGAACTGGCGTGGACAAAAAGAGGTGAAAGAAAGAAACAATAATAATAATAATGAATAATAGAGAAACAGACAAAGAACAATATGTCGTCCCGACATCTGGGCCGCATAACTAGATTTGCAATTGCAAGCAATAGCTGATGTCCCCCCCCCCCGGCAGCCAATTCGATGATTCCATCTTGTTCGCGGTGTAAAAATCTATAAAGAAATCAATTTTCGGTGGAATTGGACAACTTTGAATTTTGACGTTACGTGGCGGCCATGTTCAAAATGGCGGCTATTTGGATTTTTTTTTCGGTGCATGACCATCAACTAATGGTGATCCAACTTTTTAACAAATATGAATGAATTCTGTCAAGGCATGTTTGAGATTTTATGATTTTCATTGAAATCCGAAAACTTTCAGAAGTTGACGTAACTTGGCCGCCATCTGAGAAATGGCAGCCATTTTGATTTTTTTTTTATGGAGGTACAACTTCATAAGGTGATCCAACTTTGTACCAAATATGAATGAATTATGTCCCGGCATCATTGAGAACTGGCGTGGACAAAAAGAGGTGGAAGAAAGAAACAATAATAATAATTATAACAAGTGATAAATGTGTTCGCAAGAGAAACACAAAAGTCTCCCAAACGAACTCACATATCGGATTTCAAGGCATTACGAGACTCCCTCAAGAAAAAAATTTGTACAGGGGTCCCCCTTATAACCTATGCAATGCATATTTCTCAAAATTCCTATTTTTTTTAATCAGAAATCTCAATTTTTCTACAAAAAATATGTTTATGGTTTTATTTCCATGACAAACAAGTGCTCTTTTGTCCATTACACCCAATTTCAGACCTTTTCCAAAAATTTTTTTACAGGAGTTCCCCTAAAAGCTACGGAATACATATTTCTCAAAATTCCTTTTTTTTATCATAAAACCTGATTTTTCAAAAAAAGAATAAGTTTCTGGTTTTGTTTCCATGGCAACCAAATGCTCTTTTGTCCATTACATCCTATTTCAGACCTCTTTCCAAAGACAATTTGGGCAGGGGTTCCCCTTATAACCTATGTAATTCATATTTCTCAAAAGTCTTTTTTTATCGGAAAACTCAATTTTTCAACCAAAAAATGTTTCTGTTTTTGTTTCTATGGCGAGCAAGTGCTCTTTTGTCTATTACACCCTATTTCAGACCCTTTCCAAAAAAATTGGGCAGGAGTTCCCCTTATAAGCTACATATTTCTCAAAATTCCTTCTTTTTTATCAGAAAACCTGATTTTTTCAAAAAAATAAGTTTCTGGATTTGTTTCCATTGCAACCAAATGCTCTTCTGTCCATTAAAACCAATTTCAGACCTCTTTCCTAAGAAAATTTGAGCAGGGATTCCCCTTATAACCTATGTAATACATATTTCTCAAAATTCCCTTTTTTTAATCAGAAAACTTTATTTTTCTACAAAAATATGTTCATGGTTTTGTTTCCATGAAAAACAAATGCTCTTTTGTCCATTACTACCAATTTTAGACCCTTTCCAAAAAAAATGGGCAGGAGTTCCCTTTATAAGCTATGTTATACATATTTCTCAAAATTCCTTCTTTTTTCATCATAAAACCTGATTTTTCCAAAAAATAAGTTTCTGGTGTTTGTTTCCATGGCAACCCAAATGTTCTTTTGTCCATTACACCCTTTTTCAGGCCTCTTTCCAAAGAAAATTTGGGCAGGGGTTCCCTTTATAACATATGTGATATGTATTGCTGTAATCAAAATATAATCATTAGCATAAACTACTATTTTCTCAAAATTTCAATTTTTTGTTTGGTTTCCATGACAACCGAAATTATTTTGAAAGTTCCAATGCTGTAGAACCCTTTCTTACATTACAAACACCTCTCCTGTGGAGTTTCATGAAGCTTGTATTAAAAGTTTTTTGAGATGCAGTGAGAAATAGGGTGAAAAATATCCAAAATTTCATTTTCCCATAGGGTTAACATTGCAGACCCCACCCCTTTTTGAGCCCCCAAATGTACCCTTAACGAACCCCTTTGCAAAATGCTGCAGAACCCTTTCTTACATTACAAACACCTTTCCTATGGAGTTTCATGAAGCTAGTATTAAAACTTTTTTGAGATGCAGTGAGAAATAGGGTGAAAAATATCCAAAATTTCATTTTCCCATAGGGTTAACATTGCAGACCCCACCCCTTTTTGAGCCCCCAAAATGTACCCTTAACGAACTCCCTTTGCAAAAATTTTTAGGCACAACAAGATATATGGGGCCAACATCCTACAAAGTTTTACATTTCTAGGTCAAAATGTCACTGAGATCTGGTTCGGACAAGTTCATCCGGACGGGAATAAAGAAAGAAAGCGGAATAATAATAATAAGAAACGCAACAAAAACAATAAGTCTCCCAACTTCGTTTGGGAGACTTAATAATAATAATGAATAATAGAGAAACGGACAAAGAACAATATGTCGTCCCGACTACGTCTGGGGCGACATAATAATAATGAATAATAGAGAAACGGACAAAAGAAACAATATGTCGTCCCGACTACGTCTGGGGCGACATAATAACAAAGAAACGGACCAAAAACAATATGTCGTCCCGACTACGTCTGGTGCGTCATAATAATAATAATAGAGAAACGGACAAAGAACAATATGTCGTCCCGACTACGTTTGGGGCGATATAATGACGTCTTTGAGGTATACCGTATTAGTGGTTATTTTCGCGAGGACTTAACTTTCTCTTCATTCGAAGCGGTTATTCTGATGTCGCAAAAATTGGATACCGCAAAATATATTTCATGTGATACTTTATACAGTAAATGATAAGCAATATTTCAGTCCTAACGCGAAAATAAAATTCAGCAATTTTGAATGTAATCGCAAAATTTGCGACCAACAAGAGTAACCACTTAAAAGTTCGTAAATTTCATACGTATTCGTGTTTTTTTTTTTTTTTAGCTAGAACCTTTTGAAATTTTAGTTGAATTACGGGA
>MJUU01020007.1:880-73450 GCA_002080025.1 Modiolus philippinarum
TATTTGTAATATTTGAAGGAACACATTAACAAGGAATACTGGGCAAACTCGAAGAAATCAGAAATTTTAAAATAAAAAATAATAAAACACGACAGTTCGGTTTAAACCATTGAATTTTGATAATTGTTGTGTTGTTTAATTTATATGTTATTCTGAAGCAATGTTTTTCGGTGAATCTTTGTAAATATATCACATTCGTCTTTGTAGAAGATGGAAATTCATTAGATGCCATCCCGTTGCGAATTAAAGTGTTGGGAGTACATCTTATTAGAGATGCATATCATATTCATATAGCATATATCTTTTGAGACACACTGACACTAAGTTTCTCTGAAAAAACCCAGATTTTTGTCTGAAGAGATTGAAAATTTTACAAGATAATATTTTTGTAGAACTTTCAACCGAAAATATTTGATTTAATTCATTATTATTTGGTATGGAAATGAGAAGGGTATTTTTTTCAATTTAATTGATCATTAATTTCATATTTAACGTAGGAATATAATCTGAACTATTATTTGATGACACAAGATGTGTAGCAGAAGTTTTCTGCTCCGATATTTAAAGGTATTTTGTGAGAAAACAGTTAAAGTTAGTAGAAAATCAACGTTAAGTTCAAATTAAATTATTTATTTACAATATATGATATATTATATACCTAAAATCATCGATGTGGAAATTGTTTGAGTATGTGACCTACTTATACATAACCATTTGTTGTTGTAATCAAACGACATTTTTAAAGACATATTCATACAAAGCTATTGAAGCAAATTGTGATTGATCATTGTATAGCTTATGCTTATTTATAAATATGTAAGTAATAGCATCTATAGTTATTATTGGTTTCCTGCAATTGTAAACATACATTGTTGTATAAACAACTTCTCAGTGTATCAACCCAAACATCAGTCTGTTTTTGTAATAAAATGTCCCTAGTTTCGAATTTGATTGCCAAATTCTGAAATCTTTGTAAAGCATATTTGCCATCAGTTGGTTTCGCCTGTTTTCGCTGCTAGACGTGACGAAATTGTCCTTTGAGTATGGAAGCATTTTGATACCAAAAGTAAACAATATTTGTTTACTTGTATGGATGACTTTAGAACACGCGTATATCCACCGGTCAATTCAGTGTATCGTTACACTGTTATGGGTATAAAAATTCTCCTTTAATACTCTAGTCTTGCAGTCGGTGCTACATAGTTGTGATCTTTGATTCCAAAAGTGATGAAAACAATGTTTATGATAATTATATTAAGATGGATGTGTTCATTCTATTAGCCAAATAAAATAATTTGAATAACCTGTTTGCAAGTTTAACTTCAAGTATTGAAAAACTATGGCCTGCAGAGATAAAAGTGAATAACTTACGTTCCTATCAAAATAATTAAACTTTACAATAAGGAAATTGAAATTCAGATTTAAAGCTTACACAAAACGCCACATTAATAAAACAGAAATGAGAAATGAAAATTGTATACTGGATATTTGCTGATTGAAGTCTGAACTTGATAGTTTAAAAACCAGAAAAGTTTCACATTGTCTTACATTAGATAAGTAAACAGATTCTTATATGATTATGAATGTTCAAATAAATAACAAATAAACCGTTGAAATGATAATGTGGAATACATGGAAATATATGGAGCACAAACAAAGTAACTGACGAAGAAAAACAAATATAATTTAAGTCATACAATGCCTCAACAAATCTCTGGATCAGTAGCTTTTGGTTGCCAATTGAATCCCTGAGGATGCAGACTTAGGGATACAATTGGAAACTATTGAGAATTAAAATATGTAACAAGTTTATCTATGTGGTAGGTCCATAATATTTCATGTGCAGTTGCATTGTTATAGCTACAAGTCAAATCTTTACCTAGTTTATGGCCCTGGTCCCCTAGTCAAACATGCACGATCACTTAAAGTTTTTAGCAAGCAGTTTTTAAAGCCTGTACCAGTAGTATCTGACATGATGTTGCGGCTTGAGGAGTATGTATATAAAAATATTACACCCAGATGGTGGCCATGGCCTCTCAGTTTAGTACGAACAATCACTTAAAGTTAAAAGACAGTAGCCAGTTTGTACAAACTGTATGTTCATATCCACTTGATATTTGACATGCACTTGCTTGCTAAGAAGTACATACGGATTCCAAACCCAAATGGTGGCCCTGGCCCCTAAGTTAAGTATGAATTATCATTTTTGAGCTTTTTAGCTAGCAGTTTGTACGGCCTGTACTAGTAGTCCTATAAAACATACCTATTTCACGCCCAGACAGACACCTGGCTTCTTAGTCATGCATGAACAACACCTAAGGTTTTGCAAACAGGAAGCAATGCAAGGGGTGGGCTAGAAATATCCTGTGTCCACAGTTTTTTATAAGTAATGAATATTTTTTTACCTCTTTTGGATTGTAAATTCCAAATTATTATTTGGTTCTAATACTGATGATGAGAGGTTAATCCTCGAAACACATATACATCATAATGAAATTACTGCTTAATATGCAATTTAGGCATTTTTGTAATTTAGTATCAGTTTACTCTACTTTATCACATGTAAAAAACTAACAAAATGTTTAAATTCTGGAATGTGGTTAAAATTACATTTTTTTTTATAATAGCAGTAAAATTTAATTATACAGTTGTGTACTAAAAGTCAAGAATCTGATTATAGCAAAGTATTGAACGAATGATCGAACAGCACAGTAATTTACGTATATGCTCTGCGCATACGTGAATCAAAGCAGTTTTTATCATGAGTTGAATATTTTCAATAGATATAATCTAAATTAAGTTATTGTTTTTATTATATAGATCTTCTTATATATTTATTGATTCAATTAAAGAATATTTTAAAATTATGAACTACTTTTTCGACGTTAATCTGCTACACTTTACTTGAGAACAGCATTGACAACTTTTATGTAATGTCACTTCCTGGAGTGAAATTATGGGAAATAATTTCACAGTTCATAATCAATTTTATTTCACTGGTATATATAGTATGCATCCCAAGAGAAAAGGGGAGATAGGCTGCATCTCACAAATGAAGGCTGAGATATCATGTCCGTCCCGAGGCTTGCCGAGGTATGCTAAAAGATGTCTTAGCCTGAGAGTTTGAGATCATTCTATATCATCTTTCAAGAGGGGTTGATACTTTTCTTGTATTAATGCTCTGAAATTAATTGCACAACCACGATAAGCTTTGACTTTCACAAAGAAATATCAACAATGTTTCCAAAAAGATGATGACACAATTGGTTTACTTGTACTGAAGCTGGATAGAAACCTCATTTTCAGCAATTTCTTTGGTGCACAATTTAAAATCCCTGTTTCAATGTAAATCAAATAACTTGCTGTTCATGATAAATTATTGGTTGAAAGGTACATATTTATTCTTCAGTAAGAATATTAATTCAGACAATAAATCATACTGTATAAATCTCATGACAATTGGATGTAATGGCAGACATCTTGAATTTTAGGCACGTGCTTACGCAAAGGGGTATTAAGATTATATGAAGTTCAAAATAAATCATTTTCATAATTGTAGCTATTTATTCATACTGATCTACTGAATGTATATTTAGCCTCCCTTCCCTTGCTTTTCCAGAGGCTTGCACAAATATATTTAGTTATTTGTTACCACTGGGTCGATGCCACTGCCGGTAGACTGTTAGTCCCAGAAGGAATTCACCAGCCCAGTAGTCAGTACTTCGGTGCTGACCCGAAAACCGATTTTATTTTGAACCTTGCAATATCTAAATTTTTGTAAAATTCTTTGAAAACTAAGGTGAATCTCCCTCACACAGAGCTCTGTCCTTAGCTGATTTCGGTTTACATTTAGATCATATTGGGTATTTGTTCTCTATCAGTTTTCAACATATTTGATTTTATGGTCTTCCAAAACGTTTAGATTTTATCTGCACTGAAGAAACATAAGTTGTCGAAATGCGTATATGCAGAAAATAAATTCACAGTAACTTCGGTATTTAGTTATATATAATATGACAAAGGTGTTACTTCCAATTAACAGAAATACATATACAACTAGAATAAAACTCCATTTACACGCAAAAGATCAACAGCAGAATGTAAATTACTGCGAATAACCTCTAGCTTTACCCATAATTGAATTGCAACTCTACAAACTAGTTTCCAAACCCTGAAGGTAAACTGATTCATACTGAACACATCTTAAAAACAGCTCACCATCTAATCTGACCAGTTTCATTACCTACAAAAATTCCATCAAACTGATTAATTAACTTCAAAGTGATTAGTTGATTGATACAGAAAGAAAACTTGACAATACAAATGAGTTATACCTGGGGTTGGTATCAAACTTTTTTCCTTTTTTTCTTATTCTAAATAGATATTATATTCTAATTACAAATGTACATGTTTATACAAAAAATAGCTTTTTACGGTAAAATAGTGTAATGGCATTATCGTTTTATCTGAAAAGAGAGGGAAATCTGTTTAAAATTAGACTGCAAATTGCCTGATTGGGTATTAATTTACTGTAAATAAGTCTTTCAAAAATTGCTCCCTAAATCTTCATATTATCAGGATGGCACTACGTTTTTTTCTAATTTTGCTAGTTATTAAAGGAATACAGTCAGGTTCTATAAAATTAAGTAAAATCTATTTCTTCCAAATGATTTATAACCGATAGAAAAAAAACTCTGATACTGTCCCCAACTTTTCTCTTCATTTTAATCCCTTTGAAGTAGTTTAATCAGTTTGACGGATTTCTTGTATCAAATGAAACTCCTAAAGTGTGAAGACAAATTCTACTCACTAATGACCTATAAACATGACAGTTTACCTGGAAACATAGATAATTAACTTGGGCTACCCCAATTGATCTAGGGATCAAGTCAGAGGTTATGCGCAGTTATATGTGTGTAAAACTTCAATATATATCATGATATATGTAAAAGTAGATTTGCTATGTATTTACATGCAGTTTAATCTGAGATGTGTATTCTAATAGAAAAACTAATCAGAGGAAGTGGCAGGTGTCAAGGGCAGAAAAAACATGTCAATAATTCATATTGGAAATTTGAAGATTAATAGAAAAGTTGCTGATTTTGTACTATTTTATTTCTAAATTTTAGCTTTATGTACATTTTGTCGAAAGAAGACAACATGTCAGATCGAGTCTTTTCCTGATACAGTAAGTGCATAACACCTTTTCAATAATCTTGTGAGCTGATCCTGCTATAGACTAAACAATTTAATTCAGCATATTCCATCCCTTAATGTCCAAGGTCAGTTTTCCCTGTTTTAAAACTTTAAGAATGTTGAAACCATGGAAGAGATAGGGGGCGGATGTTACGGGTGTATAGATGTATGCCCCCTTTTCACATTTAAAGAAAGAAATATTGTGGTATTTTTGAAAGTGGACTTTGTTTCATTTCAGCTATCAGCAATATGTGTGATTTTTAAGGAGAACCCCTGCCCAAATCTTTAGCTGAGTTGAGACCAAGGCGAACTCAATTTATAATTTGATGAATGGTGTTTGTGCATCTGGGCCTTAACATTTGTTTTTCACGTATCTTAAGAACCACTTGCATATCTAAATTAAACTTTGAACAAACATGGAACCTATTGATTTTAAGTTCTCTTGGACAAAGGTTAGGGTAACAACTTCTAAAAATAGAACAAAAACATGATCTTTTTTTCTTCCCGCACAATATTTCTAGAACCACATGTCACATCGAAAAGAAACGAAATGAAGACATGACATATGATGAGAGAAGGAATCTCATCGATTTTGATCTTTATTGGACAAAGGTCAAGGTCACAAATTCTAGAAATAGAACGAAAATTCGACATTGTTATGGCCTATTACGGAAAGTCGGGGAGGGCATTATATTGTTTTACGCTTGTCTATCCGTCCGTCTATCATTCGTTCATCCGTCCGTTAGTACGAATGAAAAACACAACTTTTTTGTGTTTTTAGAAAGTTTCCGAAAAATTAAATAACTTCAAGGAATTAAACTTACAATAAGTAGTTGTGCAACCACATATCTCTGTAAAGTTGCAGCTCTTGCCACCGAAACTGAAAAAAAGGCTACAAAATTTTAATGCCTCAAATTTAATGAAACTTCACAAGAAGGATGACTAGCACTCATAGAATTGATTTTTCGGTCACAAAATATTCAAAATAGCTGCTGTTGCTAAGGAAACTGGAAAAAGACGGGAAATTCAGAGTGCCTTAAAATGGATGGACCTTTACAGGAAGATTGAATGACACCTATATAATTGATTTTCGGGCTAAGCAATTCCTTTTTTATATATTTTGGAAAAGGGGAGGTACATTTGTCTATGTCAATGTGTCCATACTTTCACAGTGTAAACCCCTGTATTGTGTCAACAGAAGAATCAGAAGAAGAAAACACATGAACAAGGTTCAAAATGCTCTAAAATATGTTGAATTATTTACAAACACAGAACTCAGTAATGCCGAAATATAACTTTTAGGCAAAGAATTGAAATGTATACCCGGTCCGATAACAAAGAATGGAAAACAAAGTCTAATACAAGATTTTAATGAACTAGCTCGTAAAATGAGGTGTAGATACCAATTTGATGACGGTACAAACGCTGTTAATTACCATCCATTCAGAACAAACTCAGGATTTGTACCGCACTTAGCGAACAATGCCGTCGAAATTACTTGTTTGCTACAAAACGGGAACTTCAAAACCTTAGCTTTAGAAAATTCAAAGATAACCTATCTAAACAAAAAACAATAGCATTGCATTCTTAAAAAAAAATAAACTGACATAATTATAAAAAGGCAGACAAAAACTCATCCACAGTTGTACTGGATAAAAATAAATACATTGATATAGCATTGAGTCAACTTAATGACAATATACATTACGTAAGACTATCGGAACCATATACTATCGAAATCACATTGACAAAATTGTAGAAAAACTACATAAATCACATCTTGTCGACAATATCACACTTAAATATATTGTGAACGAAGAAAAGAAAAGACTTGGAAGATTATATATTCTTCCCAAAATACATAAGCTAAGTATAAAAGACAGAGAGAAAATAAAAGATAATAAACACCTACGAAATACAAATTACTCGAAGACCAATAGTATCTGTGTAACAGTCCATTAGGAAGAATCGGTCAATATATAGATTACTTTCTTAGACCAGTTATTGAAAATCTGTGGACCTACACTCAGGACTCCACAGATTTCGTTAATAAAATAAAACAAATTAAAGTACCTGCGGACATCATTTTAGCAACATTCGACATTAGCAGCACGCACACTAATCTTGAACACAGTGAAATTATTGAAGCCGTAGCTCGAGCTTGGCCTAAAATGAGCTCAACTATCTATGATATACCACTACCACCTAAAGATGACTTTTTAAATATTCTTAAACTTGTACTAGAAAATTACGAATTCGAATTTTATGGCCGCATATCGACAAACTATTGATGTACCTATGGAATCCCCAATGTCTCCCAGTTTAACGGACCCTAGAACGTTTGAAATAATTTCAAACATACTGCTTTTATTTCCATATACCAACAACCTAATTCAGTTGTCATTATATAGAGGTGATGGATTTATCATATTTAACAGAGAAGAAAAATCTTATAGAATTTTCCAAATTGCAAATAGAATTCACCCTTTATTGGGATTTACATATGAATACTCCAGACAAAATATACAGTTTCTGGACATAACATTATTAAAGGAAACAGATTTATGACAGACAAGATATTAGACATGAAATTGTATCGCAAGCCCATGGATAATACCAATATCTAGAAAAATCGTCTGCTCACCCATCGTCTGTATTTAAAGGCTTTATTATAGGCGAAATAACACGCGTAATTAGATCATCGAACAACAAGGAGGATTTAGAATCACAAATTGAACTCTTTAAAACAAACCTTTTTAAAAAGATGTTACCCCGAAGAAGAAATCAATCAATTAATTGCAAAAAACTATAAATAAGAAAAGGAAGGACACTTTACGATTCAAAATGAAAGATCAACGAAGAATGCAACCTTTGGTATTGGCTACTTCATATAACCCGCCGCTTAAAGAATTAAACAGAGCAATTAGAAAACACTGACACTTAAGTGAAAAGGATGAAATGACCAAAAAGCTATTCCCACCGTGCATAGCCATAACGGATTCTTTTGGATGGAGAGGATTCTTTTGGATCACAGAACGGACATTTTCAGATTTTTTGTCAAAATGCAATAGAAAACGGTGCTAAAATGTTAACACTGTTAAAAAGGAGATTCACTCGTATCAATCTTAATGTATCACGAAATTGTTGGATATTCTTCCCTTGCTTTTGTTTTGATAAAATAAAAATATAGCGTCATATTTATTTAAGTAAGACGATTTGTGATGAGACCTATTCATTTCGCATTCGTTTATTTTGATTTTCTACTGTAAGTCTACATTTAAAAGAACAATTTCTTTTTTGTTCGTGTAAGGATCATTCAGTTTTGATATGCACACCCGTTTGCATTAAATAAAAATAAAAATGACAGTATATGTGATATATGTGTTTACAAGGTGGAAAGGGACTCTTTATGAAGTAAGTAATTTTGGCACAGGACACTAACAGATTGAAGTTTTTTTCAGCAAGACGAAATGGCTTTTGCTGTTATTTATTTCTTGTATATTTTATTTATATTTAATTATTCATGAAAGAGTATTTTGAAGACCTTTTTTAAGATCTTGATTAAGGAACACAACTTCTTAAGCCAAGGTGATTAATTCGGAGCGCACGGTAGCTAAAGCAAAGTAATATCACTCAAGATTTGAAAATACAATTTAAGAAATAAACATAATGATCTTGGGAGTAAATAAGGAATCAGTTTTCCTGGATTTTTTCATAGTCATTTGATGTTAAAAATATCAAATTCAAATAGCTTCAATTAAGGGTACAATAAATGAATAATTGTTAAAACATAGCCTAGAAACCTCTGATCCCAAAGCTTGAAGTTGTGGTGCTGTAAAAAAAGAACACGTATAAACATTGAATAATGATATATATGGTTCATAATTAAAGTTGGAAAACTCGTAAGTTTCTTTGGCATTTCATTAGTATTCAGTATTTTCTAAGTAAAGAGGATACTGATCATTCTACATCATTACAAGAAGCTAAGATTTTTTTTCTGATAGATTAAACACGAAATTCCTCCTGCAGGCTTTCCAGCGTTTCATATGATATGGTTCCTTTAAGTTAGTTTTCTTTAGTGATCTAATAAAGTAGGTAAGCAGAAAAAATAAATAGTAGATGTAAAAAGGATGTTATTCGTAATGAATTTTTGCCTACATACTACTTTATTGATATTAAAGGTTCCTTCATATCTGATAGGTTGGTAATGGTACCATGATCTCATAAACACAAGAAACACTTAAGCAATGTGTGAAAGTTAAACGATTTAAGTGCTGTTGTCGGCAGATCACATGCATTGACAGTAGTATAAAGCGACAAATCTCTTACGATTTGAACAAATGATGTCATGCTATACAATACGAGAATTCGAGATAGGAACTTTCGTGTGATTGAAGGGATCGCCATGGATACCAATAACAAGGAATATTGGATGAATAAACCTATTGAAATAAATATATACGACATAAGAAAACACACTATTTATAAAATTGAAGTGCATGTATAAATTTTCCTTTATAACAATTCTTTAAACAAATTTAATTGACGAAAAAAACCGGTAACGCTACAAATCGATCAAACATAAATTACCCTTAGGTAAACAGTGCTCATTATGTAGTGATTCTCTCTCAATGTTTTGATGTATTGTTTTTTTACGTATAAAAATAGAACTGTTTCCGGAGTGAACACGTTTCAAAAGTCCAATATTGGACCGACAGCGATAGGAATGTCAGTTATATGACAAAATATGGAAGGTTATAAAACCGGAGGTGGAAGTCATAGGTGCTCTTAACCAGGAACTTTTGGCACAAAATGGACTATACTTATAACAGTATTTGAAAGATAAATGATCATTTGACCAGTTGATCCTCCTCCGTACATGTTTTGTCACTTTGCCCCCATTTCTTTTGAATGCGATATAATTCCATTTTGTATATGTGCCTATTTTGAAAAAGATGCATAGCTTTCAAAATTCCCGACCTCTTTTGAGTTTGAAGTTTAAATAGGATAATTGTGTTTATCAGAAAAGAGAAAACACCCCATACACATTGGCATTTGTCTGGATTATGTTGTTGCTGGTGGCAGTAAAGGATTACCACTGTTGCAATAACGTTTTATGACGTCATAAGTTCCCTTTCACATAACTTATATGTGTGTTTGTTTCTTTGAGTACACACTCACTGGCTGATTGCAAGGGTTAACAGATAAAATGCTTTTTAGCTCTGCCAGGTTGAGAATTTGCCGTCACTGCAATCCGTCTTTAACTTTTCATTCAAATATTTCAGGAATCACTAGTTGGAACTCCTTGCGTAAGGCTTGTTTGCACATCATCCAAGAATGAACATAATTTTAGCATAGGACTCTATCTGAAAATGCAATCAAATATCTTCTTTGAAACCATTGAGTTAACTGGAACTTGACTTGGTCAGTCACAATAACTAGAATGGACCATTATTCCAGATAGCTGCCAGCGGAAAACACAGTTCCTCACTGTGTTTAAGACCGTACGGTGACCCTAGATGCTTTATTTTGGGTCGTTTTTACCTGGATATGGGATGTTGTCTTCTTGACATTTACCCCATTTCCTTTCTTTTTCATACAAAATAGTTTTACATAAAAAAAACGCCTTTCGCAAGGACTTGATTGAAAGCATCGATATTACAAATGTATTTGGCAGCTGTCGTCCCCATAAAGAATGAAAGATTCATTTTGATTCTTTACAAATGTCTAAGGTTGAAGTAAATTTGAAAAAATCGAAAAATTCTACCCAAATTAGGCTGCCTGTGTGAAGTTTAAAAATATTCCACTAGCATTATTTCGTAAACCATATTCTATGAAAAACAGATCTTGTCACAGAAAAGGTTGTTTTGGGTTAAGAATTAAGAGATTGCAGAACCACTAATCTTCGATTCTGAAATTTGAAGGTATTTTCTCATTCAAGTATAAACCACTAACTACGTGCATTAAATATAAGTAATGCAACGTGTCCAATAGAAGTCATGAACTTTATTTTTCATAAATATCCTTTCTGTTGTTCAAATTGTTTATTTGAAATCGTTTGTACAATTTTTGACATGAACATTTATAAAAAAAAAAACACACTCTATGGGCTATGTACTGCATCAGCATCCAAAAAAACCGGTGCCATGATCATTTAGTGTCCGTTTCCATACTATGTTTATATTTAGTCTCGTCTGTGTTTAATACGTGCAAAATAGTTTGCCAAAGTTCTAAGTCTTATGTTGTCCAAAACAATTACTTAGTCGTGCATTACACCTTATACTTCTTCGTTGTTTAATAAATAAATACCAAAAGTACTTTTGTAGAAGGATCCTTCGCTGTCAAGATTAAGAATTAGCATACAAAATCATCATAATTTACATAAAGTAACGGTTTGTTATAATAAAGAGATGATCCAAAAGTTAAGTGAAATTATCACTTACCTTATCAAGACGATAAACAATTGCATAAAACCAATTTAATGGACACTCGTAAACGAATTGTCTTTAAAAGATCCGAAATGATCATTTCGCGATTCCGAAAGAATCCTGTCTATATCAAAGGATCCGTTATGGCTAAGCACAGTAATTCCCAAGACTACCAATTATTGCTTATCGAAACATAAGAATCTTAAAGAATACCTTATGTCATCTAAAACCAATTGAAAATGCAATATATACATAAAAAAGTTAGACACATAAAAAGGAGCACCGAGTATTGTACCAAAATACTAAATTGAATTGAAAAAAAAAAAACTTTAATACTGCGCTACAGAGTACCTGATTATTTATAAAGCTTAAATTTGCAGTTGCCCTATTGATTCATGGTTCAATAACTGGGGCATATTTGGTTGCCTTTCGAAGACAGCTCTAGTTTCTGTTTCCAAACAATATCTAAACAACCATAGGTCAAATCTAATTGAAATTTCTTACAGACATGATCAATGATAAGAGGAGGAACACTCTAATGATGTT
Organism: Modiolus philippinarum; assembly: GCA_002080025.1. Lineage (NCBI taxonomy): Eukaryota > Metazoa > Mollusca > Bivalvia > Mytilida > Modiolidae > Modiolus > Modiolus philippinarum. The sequence continues at coordinate 13,051 of MJUU01020007.1, forward strand.
TTGGTTTATGCAACAAAGGTCAAGGTCACAAATTCTAAAAAATAGAACTCAAATTTGATATGTGTTCAGTTTACGCACAATATTTCCTGAAATGTCACATAGAATTATTACATTGGTTAAAAAAAGAGTTATTATCTTTATATACAACTATTTGCGAATCAGATAATGTACATATGAAACTAACAAATATTCCCAAGTTGTTTCTGATTTTTTTTCCCATTCTGCAGTGACTCATCCCGTTAACTTAATGGCTTCTATAAAAGATATATGTACTGTATTTTCAGATTTTTTATATTGTAGAAAGATTTAATCTCAGAAGGGACAACACTTGAAAACAGCCCAGGGTAACAGAAAACCAGCTGAATAAAAATGAGGTGTGTGAGACACAGCAACTCTTTGTAAGTCGAAAAAATTATATATTTATATGACTTGTTTCCCTTAGTCAAATAGCATACATTGTATCTGTATCAGCTTCCATTAAAGCATATTTATCTGAAAGGAAATTGGCTTTGACAAAGGTTAAGACTTGACATATTGACAATTGAAAAGTTGATTATCAACAAGTTTGCAGGTTGATAATAAGTATGTGCATTATTTGAATGCTTGCGGGCATCAACTATATAATTGACAGTCAAATGCATTTTACAGGTGCCCCATAGCAGAGCCTGTAACTGGAAGATATCTGACCTTCAAACCAAGATTGAATACAAATATAATATACTGTTATTGCGATTATATTGCAATCAGAAAATTTCGTGTACTATTTGTATTTGAAGTATTCAAAGGTGGAGAAGGAACCAGACTAGAGGGAAATCTATTTTGTCCCAGGCATGGTCATAGTGCAATTTACAGTAAGTGTTGACCAATCTAATAATCTGTCACATAAATATTGCATTAGAATTATTCATTATGAAGTTAAATGTTGCAATTCATGTCTGTAAAACTGACAATAACCGCAATAGACAGCTTACGAAAAGATGGCAAATGGCGTGTCTGAAGACTTCAACATATTGCATAAGGCAAACTGTTCATAAGCTGCACAGTACCAGTTCACCCTTCTTTCCTCTATAAAAATAGTTCATATAAAAATATTTTGAATTTCAATTTATTCTTATTGTGGGAATTATTATGATGTTCAGAACTTTTGTTTAATCACAGATTCTGGATAGTCATCAAGAAACTGAAAATACGGATACCACATGTAGTACACAGCCTGAAACAGACATGTTTACAGTAAGTATATATTTTTTCGGCACACTTAAAACAAATGACCATGAATGTGTTGTATGGTTACCTTTTCTGTTCAATTTTCCACGTTGGCATCTGAATCGACTTTTTCGATTGTTCCCGAGCGACAATGATTCTATTATCACTGCACTGCGCTAATATGAACATACTATCGTCAATCTCTACGGAACGTTTGCAACAGCCCACTTATATTTTGTCTTATTACGTAATGTGACAAAATAATCCCTAGAAGAAAGTGCCATACTTATCCAAAAAGAGTATTAGGAAGAACAATATTTCAGTGAATAAGAATCATACATCTTGTATATTTGAATAACAGAATTAGCAATAAAAACTCTATCAGTAATTTGTTTTGCTCAGAAAAATTTCTCAGTTCGAATTACTACATGTTTGGCTGTAGCACTCGGGGCAATACAAGCAGAGAACGCCATACTCGCAAAACAAGTTACTAATAGTATAAAAGTAGTAGCTGAATGGCAACATTATTTCTTGAATTATTTTTGAAAGTTTTATTTTTAGGCTTCACTTCCATCAACACAGATTTCATCATGAAGCTTGGAAAATGATATTCATAATAATAACACATTAGATGCTCTACAAAAAATCTGATATGGGAAGATCAGTCCTATAAAATACCAGATTATAAAAGATGTAAACGAGCTAAAACCAAGAACATTAAGATCATTTAAAAAAAAGGCAACTACTGCAGTTGAAGAAACCTTGCACATTTTAGCACCAAACCATGCTCAGAAAGTTTGGAAACTCATTAAACAAGAGATGGTATGGATAACAATGGTACTGTAAATCTAGTTTCTGCATATGGCTGTTTGAAAAACGTATGTTTATCCAGTGAAGATCACACCAAAATATTTGGAAGACAATAAACAAATCCTTTTTTTAAATATGACAGAGAAAAAGTTAGCAAAAAAGAATTAAATGAAAGCCAAAAAAAGCAGAGGACAGAAATATGCAAAATTAAGATACTCCTTTGCAATTTTTTTAGTAATTTTGACATTGCAAGTTTCTAAAGACAATTAGTTTACAGGTCAGCATAGAGGTATTGACTACTAGGTTGATAAATACCATTGGTCAAAGATCACAAGCAGTGTCATTGGCCCAGTAGCGATACAATTGTAAATGATTATAAATAATAAATCATTATACAATTACAAAAAGTCAGTCTCCCAAGTTAGCCACTACATCAAAATAAGCCTAAGAAGATAAAAAAAAAAATGTTTTCAACTTTTCATACTAATTGAATACTTTTATGAAAGACTCATACTATGAAAAAACTTATATGCATGGTTCGTAGGAAATTTCACTGGTTCATGGGTTTTTAATTTTTGGTTCATAAGATTATATGAATTTAAAACATGTGAAAGTTTTAGATCTAGAAATCACAGACACTCAATGTCAAGATTTCAGTATTTCTCTAACCAGGTTTGCCTTAGAATCATGAATCATTTATTTTCAACGATGTTTATTTTTTTTTCACATACATAACCACGAATTATGATCTTACCACCAGATCGGTAGAAATAGAAACTGTTGTGTCTCACACTACAAAAGTAAAATTGTGTTAATTTACTAATTTTTGTCTGATTTTGGATGAAAAATTACTCGACTTTCTTTAATGTCTGGAATATATTAAAAAATTCTCGACACTATTCTTAACTGTCTTGACGCACCTCTCAAAAATATGAAATAAGTCTTATTGTATCTCGACACATTCTTGACAGTCTGAACTGAGGATGAATTTGTCTCGACACATTCTTAAGTTATGAGCATTGTCTGAAAAACTCTCAACTTATTTTTGATGGTCTGGATTTATTCTCGACAGTCTGAACAGAGTCTGAATATGTCTCGACATATTTTGGACAGTTTAAACAGTGTCTGAATATGTCTTGACATATTCTGGACAGTCTGAGCATGTCTCGACATATTCTAAACTGTCTGAAATGGTCTGATACAGTCTAGATTGTATGAAGAGAAATAAAAGAGCAGGGATTTAAATTGTAACATTAATTTCTAATGAAGTTGCAAATCTTAAATAAATTAGAATAGAAATTAATTTATCAAAATAAAGAAAACTACAAAAACTCATAAAAAAGGTCTTCTTACTGCCAACTCATACCATTAAATATGCTAGTACAACAGGTATTGAACCCTCTTATGCATTTATTTAGAGGGCCTAGGTCGTAAACCTAAATACAAAAAAATGTACACAATGAGGAAAATGAATACGTTCTATGTAAAGGTTACATATACTCACCAAATTAATAACTATTTGATATTTTTCTGCCCTTTGATGTGCAGTAAAATCTATGACTGCATTTTCTATATACGAGTACTTAAGCTGTCCTAGAAATCATTTTAGCTAGCACAGTAAAAATACCTTGCTAGAATTAAGCAGAGAATGAACGCGTTAATTTCACACGAATATGATCTTCCGTCTGGGCAAGTAATCATGGGGAGCGCATTCAGTTTTAAAATCCAAGTCATTACTCATTCGACACATATCTATATTTAAGGTCAAGTATACTATTTAATCCCCATACCCCAAATTTAAATTGAACTTAAAAAATATGAAGAACTTATTCTCGTTATGCAGTAAGAAGTCTTGGGAGGGTATCTGAATTATTTGTCAGAACAGGAACAATGACCAAGCAGTTTGTATAGTCAATTTAAAATCTTGACAACAGAAATTTATAAAGATGTCTGCACTAGTTCTAAGGTTTCCCCCCTTATCAGCTTGTCTCATAAATTATTTTTTGTTTTTATTTTCAAATATCAAAAAGTGTTAAAAGGAGAGGTGGGATCTTTCTACAAATGTCATGCATTAAATTTTTATTTATTTAGGATTTGAAAGCAATTTAAAAGCATCACCTAATAAGGAGAACTGATGACTCGTCGAGGTGTTATATTTGTATATTATATGCATAATATATGACACTGCTTGTATATTGCACTTGTACGCACTAGTAGATCGATTTTGGTCTTAAATGGCCATTTCGATCTTGACATTGTCTTTACAGACTTAACACGATTTCACCAAAAATGCTTTCATGGACAATCAAGACGAGTTATGAGAATTCAGTTCAGACAAGACAAATAAATTATCTTGTTTGGTTTGAAGAGTCTCAACAAGTCTTGATCGTCCTTGAAAATAACTTCTTGACATATTACTGAATATCTGAACAGATCTTGACAAATCAGTGTTAAGTCTGTTAAGACTATGTCAAGATCGAAATGGCCGTTTAAGAACAATATCTGTCTAGTAGTGACAAGGAATGAATTGATGAATAGGCTTACTTGAGACAATATCACTCACCTGTGACAATCTTTGTTAATTGGAGGTGTTCTTAATGCTTGTATTTATTCCTGTATACATGTAGTCTAAATCTCAAAATTGATTGCAGAAAAAAATCTAAAATATAACTCAAGCAAATTATATATGTCTTTATATAATTTAGGAAAACATTTCATATAAAAAAGGGTATATTATTTGTAAATAGTTTTATCCATGGATAGAGATATTTACTATGAAAAATGTTGAAAACAATTTTTCTATGATTGGAAAGATAATAAAAATACATGCAAGTATACGAATGATGCAAATGAACTTTAAAGAGTTTGTAGTTTACCAGAAAACACCACAAAATACCCATATATTAACACTTTGGCATTATGATAAGTACACTTGTAGGTATGAACTTTATAAATTGATTTTTTAGCAGCTATTGTGTTTTCAAAACATTTTGTAAAAAAACATTCCTTGAAAAGTTGACAATCCGAGTGAAACTGAAGAACCATAAATTTTTTCCATTGCATTATTATTATTTTTTTTTTATTTCGCTTTATTTATTTGATGCCTAGTTAGTGTTATCCAGGCCTTTTCATCATGGTTTTGTGACATTTTTGAAAATAAAATGCTTTTATTTATAACATAAGTACTAAACATAAATGTAAATGGTGATTTTACATAAATGTAGAAATGGAACACAATTTTAGGAAAATAAGCTAAGAAAATAGTTTAAAGCAGACAAGATAAATAATAGAAAATAGATGAAAAAAAGAATATTTATCAGATGATAATAGATTTCCAATTTCTATTCAACATTAAGAATATCGCAACATGTCAAAGTTTCAGGCATAATGCATAATGTTAAGAATATTTTTTAAAGAATTTTTCATGCAAATTCAGACTGTCAAGAATATATCGATAAATTTTAAGACAAAAATAATATAATTAAGAATTTGTCGAGAAAAATTAAGCACAAAATCAGACATTAAAGAATGTCGAGTAATTTTTCAGACAAAATCAGGCAAAAAAAGGTAAATTCAGACAGTTTGACTTTTGTAGTGTCAAAAACGAGAATAATAAATAATTATCAATACGAAAACAGCTGTAATTTGTGTATCAATTTCTATTGGATTTCTGACCACAAAATCTTTGAAAATTGCCTCCGAACAAATAATAATACTTTCACCAATCCTAGTAATTTGGACAAAAATAACAACTGGCTTTAATTTGTGATCTAAGTTGGTGTTTTATTACTACGGTCTATTTGATGTATAATTTTGAATTTTTTCTAAAGAATAAATTAATTTATTATTTATTTTTTCTTGCAGCAGCAGAAGTCAAAACCCTGTACAATTTGTGATTTGGAAGGAATTCAGTGACAAGAATTACAAAGACGATTTTTTGTCAATGATAGTCAAAAACTATACTAAAGGAGAGTTCAAAGATTTGATACCTGTCATTTACAAAGCTAGCCGACATGCAAAAGAGGATGGAAAAGATAATTTGGGGCCAGAAAGTCAAAAGAACATAGAGGATTTACCACATATTTCAGAGTTCAATGGTCCATCATTATTAAAGTTAATTAAGTTTTATTTCCAAGTTAATTTCTCAGATACTATTTATTCTATGATCTTAGATTTATCTGCACTGAAGAGACATAAGTTGTCGAAATGCTCATATGCAGAAAATAAATCCACAGTAACTTCGGTATTGTTAGTCCCCGAGGGTATTCAACAGCCCAGTAGTCAGTACTTCGGTTCTGACACGAAAGCCGATTTTATTTCGAACCTTACAATATCTAAATTGTGGTAAGTGTTGTTGAAAGCTAAGGAGTATCTCCCTTATGCAAAGCTCTGTCCTAAGCTGATTTTGGCTTTACATTTAGATCATATTGGTTATTTGTCCTCTATCAGTTTTTACACATTTTTGAGTTTATAGTCTTCCAAACGTTTAGATTTTATCTGCAATGAAGAGACATAAGTTGTCGAAATGCGCATATGCAGAAAATAAATTTACAGTTACTTCGGTATTTAATTATTCATTATACTAATCAACAAAAGAAACGTCCTCAATATATATTTCTGTTAGGGGTGATATAACAAAAATTACCGTTTTCTATTTCGCAGAAAAATAATTTTTATTCGTTACTTGCATATTTGTTATGACAAACTTTAGTCGGTGCTAATGAGATACATTTTCCTAGGCAGTTGTCAATTTTTTTTGGCAGAGTTCAGCATTATGTCAATGGCGGTCGGAATTGAATTTTCATTATTTGCTGATAAAATCAATACATTATTCGTAATCTATCCAAAAAGACAAAAGTTTCCATAAAAAATAAGGTGAAGGTCGAATTCTTGTGTTTTGACGTTTTTCAGTTTGACGTCATAACTTCATCCGTATTCCAAAATTTTGTGTATTTGATGAAGTTCGGATAACTCAGTGATGATTTCTAAGAAGTTAAAGTCTATTTTCACTTAAAATTAGGTACAACTGCAACGAATACTCCAACTCAAAACTGCCAGATCTTATTCAATAAGAGAGAGCCTCGTTTTCGAAAATTCGTTGAAGTATCGATTATTTTTAAAATGGCAAATTGTTTGTAATCATTCAATATGTCAATGTTGTTCTTGTTTGTCAAAAATATCCATTCGATTCTCTGCACTTGCTCATTTATGTCATGATTCTATTAACCGGAAGTTTTTTTTACCGGAAGTGTTCTTTTCAAGAGTAAAATTAGAATCGAGTGTTGCTTAAGATTATAATCAATTAAAGAGAATAAAAATAATGTATTTATTTTAAATTTTATTCCACAAAAAACATTAGTGGACGTTTCTTTTGTTGAGTAGTATAGTTCAGTTTGACTTAAATTTTCCCTTGATTTATTAGTTGCATTTGATACTGAATTATTGGTCCAATTATCGCATGTCCAAAATTGTCATAAGTGAACTTTGGTAGGTACATCAGAATGGCTTTAAAATAGGTATGCAGCTTAAGCATGATCTGATATATTGTGTATGTAAATTTGCAAATGGTAGCTCATTTACAGTTCAACGGAATGATTGACATAGACAGTTGATATTTGCTAGGATAGTATCAGGGCTAAGGAAAGTTGCGTTGGGTATCGTGGCTCGAAATGTTTAACGTCATGGTCAGATGATTATAAACAACAATATTTCGAAAATCTTATGTGACCATTACCCACCAGTTGAGCGATACGGGTAGACATGTAAGCCTCTGATTCTACTACACATTTTAAATTTTTCAGGTTTACCACTTCCATAAAAAGAGACGTTTGTAGAATGAACAAAGACAAATTGGAGCATGCATTATATTTCTTTCTTAATCCTGCTTTTCACCAGGTTTGAAAATGTTGCACTACTATACATCTGGTATGGATAATGAACATTAGTCAGAAAAATAGTCAGCTGCAAAAATAAGATATGGATTGTATAAATCCGGTTATTTTGAAGGAAATTAATAATGTGAAAACTAGGCTGATTTACTCTCAAATTTAATAAAATCAAAAGGACTTTATGTAAGTTTTGAGAGTAAAAGTCTTTGATTATGTCCAAAAATGTTATAGAAATACTCTTTCACATGTACTACAATTGTGTCAACATTACAACTCTTAGAAATAACTTGCCTTTTTAGGAATTCCTAATATTATGTCATGAAACAAGTTTTAAACTTTTTAATTGCCATGCAAATGATTACTGAATTCTTATGTACTTACAATACTGTATTTATTACTTGAAGACTGTCTCAGGAGATATTCATAAGACAAGGTAATGGGACTTTTGTAACTTTTGTAAGGAATTGTAAATAAAAATTGCATATTTTGGTTTTACTTGAATAAGCTTTTAATACCCGCCTTTGCAACCACAGTAAAAAAATATCTATTGTATTAGGATTAAGCACTCATTTTTAGGAAATTATCTATGTATAAACTCCGGCAGCTCACTTGCAAACTGCGGTGTTTGTGAATGAGGTGGCAGAGTTTATATATACATAATTTCCTAAAAATCCTTAAAATTCAAATTTTGCACTTTAAAAACTGCGTGATCTATGTTAGTGATGTCTTTCTTTGCTATACTATACTGTTACGAAGCGGATTAATGGGCAAACGAAAATGTCGTTTGCTATTCACGACGTTGACCAATGAAAATGATTGTTACAATTACATATAGAATGATGATTTGTTGAAACACTGATAATTGGACGATTGAAATTTCAGAATAATAGTTTCATATACGAGACCTAATTAAAGATAAGGGATTCCTTCCATGAGTGTGATAAATTTCGTCCTTATCTGAGCGGGGTAAAAGAAAATTTCCCTCATAAGTGAAAAAAATATCTCTGTAAGATATAGAAAGCTATTTCAGTAAAATATACAAAAATTACAGCGATCAAACAAAAGAAAAGAAAAACTTGCCATTCCTTGTGGATTTTTCTTCTGTAAAATTGGAGAGGGGGTTATGAACTCACTAGAGATGAGGCAAGGGAATATGCTGCTCTTAGTGTTGCCTTTTAAAAACAATTGCCACAACTACGGCTGAAACAATTAAATTTTATGAATGGATGTGGGGTGAGGAGGGGTAGCTTATTTGTGAGCATTACTGAAAACATAATTAAACTTATTTCTAATACTTGTACTTTCAGAGTTCACATACAAAGAAAAGATAAATGCTTTACACATTGCATTCAATGTGCATTGAGTGATCCTTTTGATGAAAAATTTAGTGAATTATGTCATGATAATACCCATGACATAACATGTGATAGATGTGACCTGATTCCAAAAACCTTTGAAAAGATTAAGAACCTGATGAAAAATTTGAAAGGTGAATACATGTTAATTGTCAGATCATCGTATAAATTTTACCAGAATTGAAATGTCTTGCAACAATGCTAATTTGGTGTCTTTGGGAAAAGTGACAGTGTTAAATTTTAGTTTTTTTTTTTTAAGTTTGGCTTTTTTTCAAAACAAAGTAAACTGAACTATTTATTAGAATTTTGGATATAAACACAGAGTTCTCTAATAAGGAAAGCATACTTGTTTCAGTTGATTACATAAACATATCTTATTCAAGATGCACAGTTAAACAAAATGTTTGTTTCGCAGGCAAATGCACAATTAGTTAATAACGAAAACATACTGATTATATGCATAGTTTGTTGGTATTAGGATTTGTATTAGGCCAAGCCTGTCGTATGAGCAAATAACACTATGAGTCACAATAGAGATGAGTAGTGATGCAGTTAGTTTACATGACAAGCGAGACCTTATAAAAATTCTCACACTAACACACTATGCATGTTATAAGTAAACTTAAAATTGAAAGCAGAGCAAATAGTAAATATCAAATCAATACTTAGGAGAAAAGCAAAACTTGAAAGATTTATAAAAAGTATGGCATTGTCACCCACAATTTACACATCTGCATGCATCTACCGCAATACATTTTGTTCATTAACTTTCTAACACACTGTATTTTTTCAGAACATTTTATTTTTTTTTTTTAATTTATGTATATCGGTGTGGCTTTTCAAGAAATAATTGTTGGGGAGGCATTTAAATAAAAATCTGAATGCTTGCGGGTAAATTGGAGACTTGCACTGCAGAAAATCATAGAAAAAAAGAAATTCTGCCATAGCCCAAAGTGTTCATTTTAGCATTTTCTTCAAATGTGCCATATAAAGTAAAATACATATATCACAATTTACAATTTTGTCCTTTTTTATGCAACCATATCTATAATTGGAGGTCGGCATTCTCTCTTTGTCCTGTATGTCTGTCTGTCTGTTTGTGCGTCCAAAACTTTAACCCTGGCTAAAACTTTTTACCTATGTAAGATAGACTTGTATACTACGTCTAGTCAAGAGGAACATGAATATGAAAAAAGGGTCAGATCAAAGGTTAAGGTCACATTGGTTAAAAGAAGTGAAATTTGCTGTTTTCAGATATTTGACTGTAGAAACCTTATTATTTATTCTATTGAGACGGGAATTGTTCTATGTTATTGCTAATAAAGTTGCACAACTGTAGTTTGTCGATATATTGTGGAAGCATTTACTGTTTGAGAAACAAGAGGCCAAAAGGGGACAAACAGAACAATATGAAATTATTAATTTTTGTCAGATTATGCTGCATTATTGTACTGTATTTTTCATACAGCATGTTTAAACAGATACATTTCACAACAGAAACCATTTCAATAAACAAGATGCCCACTAACTTACCCTCATCTATGACATATTTTTTAAAGGGGGTTTCATCTGTTTCAGAATAAAGGGTTTGATTTGTGTGTTTTTATGGGAATTAACAACTTTTGAACCATGTAAAATATACTTTTAAAATACTTGGCAAGTGTATAGGCCTTGAAAAGAGGAACATAAATATGACAAAAAATATGTGAAAGGTCAAGGTCTCAGAGAGGTCAAATAGGGGTAAAATTGAGTATTTTCATATATTTTACAATAGAATCTTTCGGCAAATGTTCTCTGTCACAAACACATCTTGTTTATCTTTTGTTATCGTAAGTTTTTTTTTTTTAAATGAAAATCAAAGTTAGTGAAAAGGAGTGTCAGTGAAAAAAAATGTTTTTAACATATTTCTTAGCAACCATGAAACAAGCTTTAAAGTGGAAATTTCAATATATTATTCATTTCCTAAACTTCTTAAAATTTTTTACCGACATTTTGACATCATTTATTATTCAAAAATGCAATGCAAGTCCAAATTAATATTTATTCATTTCATTATCTTTAGAAAAAAATATTTATGCAATTTCATGGACAGATGATGTACCAGATGACACTTCAGGTGATTCGGTTTGTGATGTTGAAAATGCGTATCAGAAGATTTCAGATTGGCAATGTCATGTATTTGGCACTGTTAACCAAGATTTGAGCAGTACTGCCTTCCTTGATTAACTAACAAATAACTAAATACCGAAGTTACTGTGAATTTAAATTCTGCATATGCGCATTTCGACAACTTATGTCTCTTCAGTGCAGATAAAATCTAAACGTTTGGAAGACCATAAAATCAAAGATGTTTCAAAACTGATAGAGAACAAATAAACAATATGATTTAAATGTAAAGCCAAAATCAGGTAAGGACAGAGCTTTGCATGAGGGAGATACTCCTTAGTTTTCAATAAATGTACAAAAATTTAGATATTGTAAGGTTGCAAATAGAATCGGCTTTCGGGTCAGCACCGAAGCACTGAATTACTACATATGGATGCTCTGACAACTTGTTTGTCTTCAGTGCAAATGAAATCAAAACATTTGGAAGCCATACACTAAAACCTGATAGAGAACAAATAACCAATAAAATGTTAGAATCTGGATATCTTACTATCTTAGTTTGCTAGTGGATATATTAGTACTATATTGCATACTCTAAATTCAAATGACGACAATCTTTCATTTGATACACCATATTGTGTATACCGAGTTTGGTTATTCTTAGCAAGATATTCACACATTTCATCTTGTTATTTCTGGTTCAAATGTGTCCTTATAGCCAAGATGAGAAATCAATTTTGATAAAAAATTTTAAAGCCATAAAATGTTTATTTTAATGATATCAATAGACACATGATAGAGATAGGATATCCATATACTATTATTTTTTTTTTTCAGATTAGAACATATACTCATTGTTTGGAAGAGACTAAACAAGACTCTCAAGCTGTGGCAGTATTGTTGGAGCACACATTGAAGACAATCAAGGAACAACTACCAGATATTGATTCTGCTTTTTTACGCGGTGATAATGCAGGCTGTTACCAATGTGGTGCGTTATGGTTTACAATTCCATCAATTAATGAGGCAACAGGTTGGTTTTTAAAGCTGCAGTTACATTAGCCTGCCGTGTTTGGAAATAGCATGTAAACTACTACTTTTCAGCAGTTTCTTGTATAAAATAGAAGATACCAAACAAACTGTATGAAGATGGAGAGCAACCTATTAGGTATGAGAAAAGCTTACTTTTGATGGCTTCGTTGCGACTTCAAGATGATAAACTTAAATAAAAAGCCTTCCATTGCTTGGTTCTACCATGTGTTCGTAGAGATTTCTCATGCGCATTTACTCCATATCCTTTCATTGTTTATTTTGAAAAGCAGAAAAAAAAACACTATGAACAGTGAGCACAGTGAAAGTCACTAAAAAGACACAATTATAAACCAAAAAGACCACCACAAAGGGAAAGGTCAAAAACTAAAGGTAAAGGCAATTCCAACACATTAATCATGTTCTCCTGAAAGGTATGTTTAACCTGTTTTGCATTTGAAACTTATCTTATCATCCTTTCCCATAGTTATAATAGGCTGCCTTTCCGCAAAAGCCATATCAAGATTACCGGATCTATCAAGGGTTGACCTGGATATATCAAACGATGCTCCCAACATTTCAAAGGCAATTACTCTTTTTACAGCTTTCACACAAAACCAAACAGATAAAATAAACATCTACTGAATTTGCTGTTTCTGATTAGGTTTTCAAAACAGAATCATAATTACACAAATATATAAACAAAACATTAGAAAAATCATAGGAACTCTATCGTTGATTTATCCCAAAGAGATTTGAACTTTTAGCAATTTAGTTTCCATATTTTTCAAATACCTTGTTTGTATATTTCTGTATTGATGACCATAATTTGTTTACAGAATTAAAAGTAAATAAATAAAAAAAAACAATACATGCACATTCTTTATTTAATTAAGATTTATTTATTGTGAAAAACATTAAAAGGATATCTCTTGTCGAACATTGGTAGAACTTCCATAAGTACTCCAGGTCAAACTCTTGATATGTTTGAATCAACCGGATATGGCTTTTGTGGCAGTACTCTGCATGCTGAAGTAGGCGCAGGGAAAGACAATAATTTCCAATAAATGGCCGTCAAGAGCCCGACCACGTATACATATCACACAGAAGTTAAAAAAAGTGTTGTGTCAGAGTACATTTGTGACAAGCTCACTGTAAAATAATAAGAAAAAACTCACGATGGTGATTGTAAAACTTCTGTAGTGATGACAACAATTATACTTTGCATCAACAGTTCATTGGGCATTTCTAAAAAAGTTGAATTCAAGCTAATGACAAAGCAAATCATCGGACACCATTTGTAGCTTATATGGATTAGGAGCTACTCAGAAAAGAAAAATTACTATTTTGAAGGTGAAATTCCTTACTGGTTGAGTCTTGTTATCTATCTATTGCATAAAATGATAAAAGCATAAAATAACTATAGAGTGATTAGAAACTTCTTTATTTCAGGAATTACAGTCAAAGATATGATTTTAGCGAGAGTCAGAGTGGCAAATTATACTGCGATGTAAACACTGCACACATGCACTCCATAATTCGGAATAGTGTTGATGAGGGGAAGACTGTTTTGTGAAGACGGCCATTGGAAGTTGTCGAAGACTGACTGGATGCCAAGCAGCCCTGTAGAGATCACCAGTACTTCAAATTTAACATCAAAAGTGACAGACTTGATGAAAGGAAAATCAAAGATTTCAAATGTTAAGTTCACAGATGATGGAACACTGACTGTTTTGAAGGCATATAGAAGAGGAACTGGGAGATCAGTTCCAGCTTTGTCAAGCAAAGGGAATGAAAGGTTTGTGATTATCGGAAATAAGTCGTGTAGATCAGTTATCATATTGGGTAATTATTTACTTTACATTAAAAGCATTTGTATTGTTCATGACCCCTTTTACCTGACAATGTAAGAATCATTTAGGGCTTTTCAAGGTAAAAAATGTACAAGGGACAGGAACGCAAGTCTAATTTAGGTTACCAGCACTAGAATTTAAGTTTTTATGGTGAGGGGTATAACAATTATATGTATATACTATATGCTATTAAGGGAATCTTCACCGGGGATACGGGCTCATATTCCCTGTCTGTGTTTATATCCCCTGAGTTATCAGGCAAGGGATATAGGACAGAGACAGGGAATATGAACCGGTATCCCTGTGAAGCCTAAATAACAAATCAAATTGCAGGATTCACCTGGATATTTTACTTCAACACAATTGATATATTTATCGAATTTCCTTTGTTTGCTTTCTTAGCAGTGATATATTTGTTTCTGTGAGACACATATAACGCCCTCACAAAAATACATGTTTTTTGACTGTGTACCCTCTATGTCTATAACAAAAAAGACTAAGTTCAACAAAGTATATATTTTTTTATGGAATTGTACCAAAATAAAAATCAATACCGAAGGTACATGTATGACTCTATGTACAAATGATCTCCCAAATGAAGACTTCTTACCATAAAAATTGAAGGAGAAACAGCCCAGTCATATAATGTATCCTCTGCAGACACTCAGAAAGACAGGGGTAAAAAATATGCACAAAACTTTTTTGTTGTGGGGCATAACATAACGATGATGAATTATCTCCCCTTAAAGATTTTAAACAGCAGCATTTTCCTTCAGGCACATCTTCGGGTTTTAATGAGCAACTAAAAAGGACATGCTCTGACAAGGTATCACCCATTTTTTCATTAAAAAAATATTTAAAATACCGAATTATCTTCTCTTCCAAATTTCAAATGGAAGCCACGTATCTTGCATATGTTAAATTTCCTTTCAAAATGTCTAAGGAGATTATCTTTTTTTCTTTCCACATCACTCAAAATTGAAGCTGATTTCAAAGAGCAAGCATACAAATGTAGAAGGGTGTCAGATGATGATACACTCTCTTATCCGGTAGGAGTTTCTGAGGTTTTCAGATCATTCACTACCATGTATGGTCATTGCTTAGTTGGTAAACACAAATACCAACTATGCAAAACGTCAACATTTGATGACGTAAAACTACGATGGTATAACACCTGCATGAATTTGACAGAGAGAGTTGCTAAGCTACAACTTTCCTATGATTATACTTTTTCAGAGTAATCCTCAGCAAAAGTCGGAGAAAAAGGAAAGACAACATGTGCGTTTTCGCGAAAAGGTCAAACAATATTCGAGGACGGTGAAAGAACTGGAAACAAAATGAATTCAAGTGTAATATGCAGAAACATGAGGCGTATGATAGAGGATTTTCATAGAAAGTTCATTCCTCAGGAATATTTGGAACCTTCCCAGATAAAATCTTATTTTTCTACATTAGCTTCTGAAAAGAAAATTTCAAGTAAAGCAGCAGAGGACATTGACAGTGCCATTGCTTAGATTGAAAAACTTGAAGCTATAGAAGAAGTTACATCATTGCTTTCTTGAACACCTTTGAACTCTTCCATTCCCATTTCAATCGTACTTTTTTACGTTTGTCAGGTCATTCAAAATAAATAGATTGTTTCTAAAGCCTCCCCTGCATCAGTGAAAATGTTGCAAGTCATAAAAAATTATTTCACATTTACAATTAGAATTTTTTTTTTATATTTTGATTCGTCTAAAAATCTGCAAAACATAATTATTAATACCTACGTTTCCTTCTCCTTTCTCAAAGCAAAATATATGATAACCCTTTGAGTATTGAAGTCCTTGTCAAGGACATACTGAAAACAAACCTAACAATTTTAAGTTTGAAAGATCAGAAAAATGTCTACATTTCTCAAGAAAGAAGTGCTGGAAGATTATCGACAAAGCATGTACTTGCTCGATCTGTTTTCCAAAATAATAAAGAAGTAACAAATTAAAAACTACCAGACCGAATCAATATAGAAACTGCAGGGCTTGAGAAACAAATGTTTTTTTTTTTGAATGACCTAATATTTCACATGTATATGTGAAGGAAGACAAGTTTATTGAATTATCAGTTATACTCATGATTGTGCTTATTTGTTGACTTATTTATTGATTATTTGCTAAAATACACATGTCCTCTTCCCATTGCTATCAAGCTTATCAAGCTTATTTATAATCTATATTTTTACAAAACTTTGACCAATAGAAACTTATTGCAACCAAACTTGGCCAAAATGGTTTTTAGGTAGTCCACTGCAATAAAGATGTCTCTGGATAACTCTTATCCAGATGGCCTTTTGTGAATTTACATTAAATAGAAAGAAACTTGGTCACAATAGTCTTTAATACGGTCCCTGCAAAACATGTGTTTTTATTCCTTGCCCGCTGATGATAGGTTACACAGCATTTCGCCTTTATGTCAGTTACAAAGCCCATGAACCTTTGGAACTAGAAGTCATAGATAAATAAGCTTTTGTCCAAATATGCAAGTTGATGATGGTATAAAATTTTGGTTAGCCTGACCTACATTTTATGCATTTAGGTTTGTTTTTCGTTTACATAACCAGTATGCAACTTCATTGCTACTTTCAGCTGACGAAACTGACTTTTTGGGGCAAAAACAAATTGGTAAGGTGATAAGTTGTTGTTTCTGACTGCTTCTTTTCCCAGTTCAAGTTAAACCTTATCCAAGGTGGAAGCAAAATTTATATATCAGAAAGTATCAAAAACAGATTCAAAGATCTTCTCTGAAACTGCTGGACCAACATGATCATTTGAACCAAATTTTGCCATAATAGTCATTAGGTGTCTTCCACAGTTGTTTGCAATGATTGAAATTGCCTTTGTATAATCAAAATTAAAAGTAAAATCTATGCATGCCTTCTTTAAAGTTTCCATAGGTAACTTAATAAAAAACATACGTTGACAGATTGCTATCAAGCCAATTTAAACCATTTTCAATTATCATTAGTTTGCTTGTTTACAAAAAGAAACTGTTATTTATATATATGGTCATATCTTCAAAACGGCCAGACCGCATATTGTATGTTGCATGCACATTATTTTCTGTATGTTCAACCTTTAGATTGTCCGTTCTGTAAATATAAGCATGTTTGTCCATAAAAATAAGCTGTTTGTCTATCAACATGTTGTGGATATCTATAATATTAAATTTAATAACTTACTTAAGTCTGCAAAAACAATGTAGTTTATTTCTTAAAATTGACGTACACTTAATATCAAACTTATCAAAGATGCCAAATTTTAAGAGGCATATCTCTCGTAAATTTTGTTACAGATTAAAAATCAAGATAAAACTGATCTTAACCTAATATGAATTTCACGAAAACAGTTGACAATTGTTATGCCATCATACTAACATTTTTATTTAAATTACAAGTCCAACACAACCATTATGAAGGCATTAATGAGATGCCCAATACAAACAAAACTAAAATTGCGGTTTTTAAAGATGATTATTTTAGGGGTTCATCCTTAGCCCTTTTTTAATAATAATAAAAAAACTTTTACACGATATTTTCAATAAATATTGTATCACATTCTCAGACCTTACCGTATAAGCTAGTATCTGCAACAGCCAGGGGTTAAAATTTTTTATTGTCTTGATATTGAACTTTGTTCTTTATTTTAAAAAAAAATGTTCTGCCTTGTCTACCTCGGTTTTCTGAACAAATTGACGACTTTGTCCTGTTGCATCATTTCATTGAATTTTAATTAGGCTTATTATGTTCTTGTCACATGCTACATTTCTAAAAATTCTAGAGCAGGAGTTACTGTTATTAAATATAGTTAAGGATTTTTGACTGAGTCTGTTGAGAGGAAATTAAATCATGTGATATTAGCAAAAAAAGACTTTACTATGAGGTATGAGCAAAGCTCATTGTTGAAGGACTAATTGTGACTTAAAGACTTTTAAAATAAAAGCGTTTCTTTGCTTGTTTTTACCATGTATTTGTAGAAACTCTGTCTCATTTTCATTTACTCCATATCTATCATTTACCAATTATGACTGGAGTTTGTCTCTCCTGCAGTGTGGAGTCCGAAAAAAGATTCCCCGTGCGAGAGATGTATGCTCTCTATATAATTCATTTATGGTGTACTTATGCGTGAAAGAATTTCTGATATGGATATACTATTCATATTTTCAAATTTTGGCATTTATTTTTTTGTAATTTTGAAAACTAATTCTGACCACCTGTTTTAAGTACCTAAATGTCAATATTGTATAACGCTAAGTTAAAAGTGCCTTGTGTTTGTCTATATGTTGTAATCGTCCACTAGCTTAAGACACTAGTCTTTTTTGTCGGGCAAAGGATGACAGTAATTGTAAGAGCATTTTGACAGTTTAATTTATGTTTGGTAACAATCCCGAACGCATGATAAATGAGGTCATGGATGAAGCGTTGCTCACAATTAGCAAAGAATTCCGCTCAAACCGATGCTATGGACCGTCTTGAACTTACTTTCAGGTATGACCAAAGCTCATTGGTGAAGGATTCATGCTGACTTCAAGATGAAGAACCACAATAAAAGCGTTCTGCCTTTGCTTGTCTTTTTTACCGTGTATTTGTAGAGAAATAATCTCATGTGCATTTACTCCTTATACTTTCATTCACCATTTAACACTACCAACTCCAAATAGTATTAATAACATGTACGAACTCCGTCAAATCAGTTTCATGGACAAAATCAAAATGAAATTAGCTGTCTGAATATTTATTCCGAAGTGAAATGTTAGCTGTGGCTTCTATAAGAGAAAAAAAAATCGAACATTTTAGTAAAAAAAGTAGGTTTCATTTAAATAAAACTTACTCCATATGAAAATTAACATTTTGAAGGATGTTCAACAAAATGTATTTTTCGTCTAGGTGCAGTTGACATTCAAAACATCTAATGGCAACGGATGATAGTGATTATAAGAGCGTTTTTCCAGTTTATTTTATGTTTATTGACAATCCCGCATTGATGACCGGAAACGACATGGATGCAGCGTTGTTCGACAATTGGCAAAGAATTCCGCTCAAACTGGTTAGGTGCAATCTTCGATTTACTATGAGGTATAAGCAAAACGCATTGTCGATTGCCTCGTGGTGATTTCAAGATCAAGAACAAAAATAAAAGCGTTTTTGCATTGTTTGTCGTAACCATGTATTTGTAGAGACTTTTTATCATGTGCATTTTCTCCATATCGCTTCATTCATCTATTGCATCATCATGGTGGACAACTATATTTTGAAATATGAACAAGTTTGCAACCATTATATCAGAACCTGGTGTTTTTCATGCCTTAAATTTGAATCATTTTATCAAAAACCTTATATCTTTGCTTTCTTGTCTTTGACATTACCTTGATTTTTTTTTTCTATTAAGCTTCTCTTTTCTTCTGTTAGTATTTTGCTTGGTATCCACTGTTATGTTACTTTAACGATTCGATTTATTTTTTTTGGTAAAGTGCATGATGTCAAAAATATAACTCATTGAATTATGTTTTAATTACTTTTTGTCTCATTCTTTCCTTTCCAAAGACAATGGTTTTAGAAATTCAAGCACTTAAATTGTTATTGCTTTTTTAACAATACGAAGTGAAAGAAAATATTAAAGTTTCTAACGGGGTTTATTTTACAATGGACTGATATCTTTCAAAAAATAAAATTGTTTGCTAAAACAGGTAACTTTCGCTTGATTTTCTAGAGTGTTAATGAACTTTGTTTAGCAGTGCATAGATATCATTATTCTTTGCTTTTGCATTGTATGCATTGGTTGGCTCATAGTGTATTTTGCCCTCTCAAAGCATCAATGTAGTTTAAACGCACAATAATTTTACTTTAAATTTTCTATACTGCACAAATTTCATTTAAAAATATTTTTCGTAAAGTAATTGTACTTTTCCGGATTTAAAAAAAAATGAAAGTCTAATCCCTAATTTAATTTTAAATTTGATGCCAGTTTATTGCCAGGCTATTGGATACAGTAAGTCACACATTTACACTCGAATTAAATTCAAGTAAATCTACCGTTTTATGAATTTAACATCAAATTAATCTGTGTATAATGCACTGAAAATGAAATTGAATTTGGACTTTACTGTGCACATGAAATTCTTAAATAGATGTTTAATCCTAATTTTCTTTCTGGAAAAAGGCATATCTATTCACGTTTTACCTCACTTGTGTGTTTGTGTTTGTCGGATGAAAAAGGTAAGGAAACAACGGAAGAAGGGAGAAAGGGACTGGACAAATGAACTGTATATTTCACACGTATTGGTTATGGAAGAGCTTATTTTTAAACAGGGACGTTGTCACAGAAACAGCTGAGTCATGGATATGTTCAAACGTTGTTACTTTCGTCAATTAATAAATGTTATGGCCGTAAAGGCGACGTCAGGGATAGATATGAGATATCAGTGGTTTTGACTCCTGGATTGACCCAAAGACAATGTGCCGGATGCTCTGTAGAAACAAGTGCGAGGCTAACCGTCCGGAACAATTGATGTCACCCTCTTTTTTATGGGTTTACATTTTAATCCATATTTAACATTCTATGTACATTTCATTTGAGAAAGACGTTAATCTTACAGGAAATAAATAAGCCAAAGGGTGTCCACATTGGAAGACATATATCAACAAAACTGTTTTAAAAAGGTGTTGCTTCATAGTTTGACCACTGCTGCTTTAAAGAATAAATTTTAATTAAAATTTAAATCAATCAGTGTCCTATTAGTAGTATGTTCTAACTGGTGGCCATCTTGACTGAGAAAGGCACATAAAATTCGCAAACTTTGCAAAAGACCTACCAAGGATTTGTGTGACTAAGAATGAATCTAATTAAGCCAAGTTGTTTCATCAAGAGATTGAATAGATGTCACATAAGTTTCCTATTTAAAAGAATGTTCGTCACATTGATGAGGTACGAACAGGTAAATCCGATTGGCTCAGTGATTTCAGAAGATTTCGTGTATGTACCGTAGAATCCCTACGTTAAACTATGTTAACCACTGGTCATCTTCGATAAGGTGCGGCAAATCCGGACACAAACTTATATGGGCTGTTTGGGCTAAATTTTGTTCCCATCGACAGAATAGTTTTAAAGAGATGTTTGAAATTTTCTCTTCGGATACAATTTTAAAATATAATCCCACATTTGGCCATCTTGAAAAGAGTATGACAATAAAAAATATTGAAAAAATAGAACATATTTGAATATATTCTCCGAAGGATCCAATGTTTAACTCTGTTCCCCGTTGGCACCCATTTTCCATTATTGCCTAAACCTGAAAAAATTACTTTATTAAGGGTACAATACAAGAGCTTTGAAAATTTCCTTGAGGGCCGAATGTTCAACTAAGGTTCGTGATTGTTAAAAATGGGTATAGCATGTATTTTAAAAAAAAACAGCTTTTATAGATATCCACCCAAGGAAGCTAGTAGACAAGAGTCACTACAAATAAAGAAGCACTATTTTTTATAGTTCTATTTTCGAGGTCTGTCAAACATTGGCGTATTGAAATAATGTAGTGCCCCGAGACAATATTATGGCTTTCACATTTAACACAACCTGGGCACACAGAAGCTATAGTTAGTCGTCATATAAGCGGGAGGTTGATACATCATTAAACCTAGTTTAACCCACCATTTTCTATATAAAATGCCCGTTCCAAGTCGGGAATATTACGACTTGCTAAAAATTTTCTATGTTGGATTGCGTTTCCCTGATTCAGTAGAATGTTATATGGATTTTCCCTACTGGTCTCTTCCTCTGATCGATTCGGACTTTTGTTGTCACTTTTATTTGTTCTAACTAGCATTGACTTTAAAAGAAAGATGTGTGAATGTGATTTTCCATAGTAACAGTGTTAAACTATGGGCATAAAATGAACCTAAAAAAACTAGATTCTTCAATGGGCGATCCGTTGACGATTCTGACAAAATTTTGTTCCAAATGTCCCATTAGTTTCAGAGAAAAATATCTTTGAATGAAAATTTAAATTTGCGCAAGACAGAACGGTGGGCAACGGACTTAAAGTGATTGCAACAGCTCACCGTAGCTGTAGCCAGGTAAGCTGAAGAGATTTGGCCTCCCATTAAATTGAAGTATAGCACAAACGGTTGCTTATTTAGGTATTTGAAAGCAATATATTGTCTCCATTACCTATTTTTGTCTCGATACGCCTAGGTTATGCTCAATTATTACAGTTGCAATATAATCAGAACAGACTTTTTACAGCCATCATGAATTGACATAAAAAAATAACGGCTGTAGAATACCCAAAGAACAATGGAGTGAAATTTACAAAATTCGAATGACAAAGACTTGGGCAACCAAAGAACACGTAAAACAATGACTGTAGACATAAAACAATGACGTAAGACAGATACAAAGCACACAGAAAAGAAATCACAACATTCAAAACAAAGGCACTTTTGGTGTGAACTCCAGTGAAATTTAGAGTGACACCAGGTGCTCTTGTAGGGTAAGCATGTCCATGTCCTGCTCTGTTAACAGCACCCGTCACACTGTTAGTGAAACAATCCAGGAAATGTCAAAGTCGTTAGTCAAATACGGGAAGACGTGAATCTAGCTGAAAATGTCCGCTTTCAATTGGGATACTGACACGTCATATCTTTAAAATAATGTTATTGTGATGGCCATTATTATTTCACAAATCGTAATGTTCATGTAATAGTTCTTCAACGCGAAGTGACATATTATTTTGATTTCATATTTTAGAATTTCCACTTTCTGTATTCTTTTGCTGATTAATTCAGACAACCGCGTATGTAAGCTATTATGTAGATTTATATTAATGACAGTTTTTTAGTAAAATAAAAATCATGTAATTTAATTAGATACATGAGAAATATAATAATAAACATACATTTGAACTTGCATCTAACAAAAACAAAATGTTGCAAGACTAACCACTATATGTTTTACCTACTATACCACCATCGTTATAACATAAACATTACAAACATGTAGAAATAATTTGTACTCAAAGTTTTGTTTCATTTGTACAGCAAAAAGCTCTCCAGTCTGTATACTTTGAATACTAACTAAACATCTAATGAGTGAATGCATATTGTTGTTTCATTTTACCGTTTGGCATAAATCTGTATCGCAAATGAAAAAACATTATTTATAATTATGCTGAGAGTGTTCGTCTTCAACGGCAAGAAAATCTAAAATACGCGTTCGTTCACTTAAAGGTATCAACATATCTACAAAAGTGGGTCATAACATTATCAGACACCAATATTTAATATATGAAGTAATTTCTTAAGTAAAATGAGAATCATGTAATTTGGCCGGGTATTTGAAAAAAAGAATATTAATATCTACCATCATTAACCAAATCACACAAAACTAACATCCACACTATCACGGCTACTGCGTCGCCATTACAAAGGATGGAAGATGAGTTGTATTTTATCCTTTGCTTCAATTCTCCAGCAGAAATCAATCCAGTCTATAAATTAAAAACTTTCTCAGTCACCAATTTTTGTCCGCTGTTATATATATATATATATATATATATATATATATATATATATATAACGATAATGTTATTCGATTAGCTATATAAAAAAATAAGAAAAGATAATTAGATATATTGAAAGACTTTAATATGAATCAAGACTTGATATCTCAACAGCAAAATCTTCCAAGACATACTCCTTAAAATAATCACAATGCAAACATGTACAAATAAGTTGTATTACAGTTTTGTTACAGTTCTTCAGCATACTCTCTTATACAACAAATGATCACATTTTGTGGTTCATGATTCTAATTAAATATTTTCATGATGTTATACTGTATGTAACACTGTTTCCACCGACGTTTGTAATGTCAGGCAAAATATATTCCGAAGTTATATACCAGAGATTCGTTGTTTGTTTGGATCACCACTTTTGATTTATCAAGAAGACCATAAACTAGGGTATCTTACTGCTCGTTTTGTATCATCTAAGTTAAGAAATGAGTTGTAATGAAATGTTAAAAAAATAGCAGTCACCTTCTTTTTTTTATAATTAATACCCTCCTCAATCATGTGCTATAAAGATATTTACATTTAAGTATACATCTATATATAATTTTGCAATATTTGTAATATTTGAAGGAACACATTAACAACGAATACTGGGAAAAATCGAAGAAATCAGCAATTTTAAAATCAAAAATACTAAAACACGACAATTCTGTTTAAACTATTACATTTTGATAATAGTTGTGTTGTTTAATTTTTATGTTATTCTGAAGCAATGTTTTTCTGTGAATCTTTGTAAATATATCACATCCGTCTTTGTAGAAGATAAAAATTCATCAGATGCCATCCCTTTGTGAAATAAAGTGTTGGGAGTACAACTTATTAGAGATGCGTAACATATTCATATAGCATAAATCTTTTGAGACACACTGACACTAAATTTATCTTCAAAATCCCAGATTTTTGTCTGAAGAGACTAAAAATTTTACAAGATAATATTTTTGTAGAACTTTCAACCGAAAATATTTGAATTAATTCATTATTTTTTTGGTATGGAAATGACAAGGGTATTTTTTTCTTAATTTAATTGATCATTAATTTCATATTTAACGTAGGAATATATTCTGAACTATTATTTGATGACACAAAATGTGTAGCAAAATTTTTCTCCTCCGATGTTGAAAGGTATTTTGTGAGAAAACAGTTAAAGTTAGTAGAAAATCAGATTAAGTTCAAATTAAATTATTTATTTACAATATGATATATTCTATACCTAAAATCATCGATGTGGAAATTGTTTAAGTATGTGACCTACTTATACATAACCATTTGCTGTTATAATCAAACGACATTTATAAAAACATATTCATACAAAGATATTGAAGCAAATTGTGATTGATCATTGTATAGCTTATGCTTATTTATAAATATGTATGTAATAGCATCTATAGTTATTATTGGTTTCCTGCATTTGTAAACCTGCATTGTTGTATAAACAACTTCTCAGTGTATCATCCCAAACATAAGTCTGTTTTTATAATAAAATGTCCCTAGTTTCGAATTTTATTGCCAAATTCTAACATCTTTGTAAAGCATATTTGCCATCAGTTGATTTCGCCTGTTTGCGCTGCGAGGAGTGACGAAATGACTAAATACCGAAGGTACTGTGAATTTAAATTCTGCATATGCGCATTTCGACAACTTATGTCTCTTCAGTGCAGATAAAATCTAAACGTTTGGAAGACCATATAGCCAAAGATGTTTAAATCTGATAGAGAACAAATTACCAATATAATCTTAATGTGAAGCCAAAATCAGCTAAGGACAGAGCTTTGCATGAGGGAGATACTCCTTAGTTTTCAACAAAATTTACAAAATTTAGATATTGTAAAGTTCCTAGTAGAATCGGCTTTCGGGTCAGCACCGAAGTACTGACTACTGGGCTGAAAATGTTCCTTCAGTATGGAAGCATTTCCATACCAAAAGTAAACAATATTTGTTTTCTTCTATGGATGACTATAGAACACGAGTATATCCACCGGTCAATTCAATGTGTCGTTACATTGTTATGGGTAAAGAAATTTCCCTTTAGTACTCGAGTCTTGCAAATATCACAATAACAGAAAATATCATTCATACCAGTACCATGATTTAATTTGATATATTTTCATAAGCATGTCTAATACATAGAGATTATTATATCGCATATATCGGGCTAATATGGATGTGTCGGGATGGTATGGGATACGATATGAAAAATGCCATATCATAATCTATTTAACATATACTTCAACAATTGACCAATTTTACTCTTCTTTATTTCATATAATCTGAAATCATGAAAAACAAAATTATTCATCTGTAAAATGTTGTAATTCAGTCATTGTGGTTTCCAACGGAATATTTGTTTCAAAGAGAGCATGTTGGCTTGATTTTGGACATCATATCTAAATTTACAATTACTTCGGCATTTTGTATCTAGTATGTTTAATTACAAATTCAATGTAGACCACTCGCTATTTACTAAAATAAAACTCATGCAGGGGGTCTAACCTAATTGGTGTGAGAAGTCCTAATTTTTTGGAGCAAAATCGTGTGTGGATCAGTTAAAGTTACTTACTGTAGAATGTTTAAATTGATAAAACTTTTACCTTTCAGCAATTAATAGATAAATCCATCCTTTTCAGTCAATATTTGTTCAAAATATATAAGATTTCAAAAGTTATCGAATAAAAACATCAACGACCTATCTACATTTTGAACTTCCGCGATATTTACGAAACATTTTTTCTTACATGACTTTTGAAATCTTTATATTTCAAATAAGTATTGAATGGAAAGGATTGAATTATACAAACTATTGCCGAAAGGGATCATTTTTTAATCAATCGCTAAAATGCTCTTAATAACCAAAATTTATACAGAAACGATTTTGCTCCGACCAAATAAGGTTGGCCCCCTGTTATGCGCATAGCCGGGGAAAAAGGCTTTTGTCAGCTAACTTTTTTTCATTTCAACAGATAGTTCCCTCTTGTTAGGAGTTTCATTGAACAGACAGGATATTTTCCAACAGAAAATACAGTTAATTGAATTGTATTTCCCACCATTAAATATTATAAAGATCATTTGTGCTGAAAGTTGTAGGTCTAAATAAATTGCTTTGCAATATTTTAACACAAGAACTTGCAAATGAGATTATGGTGTTGTCATAGCTGATGAACACTGCTACACTTACATGTGTTATCAATGCTTATATTTGTGGAAAGGGACCTCGAATAGTTCAAAATTGAATTAAGGTGTACTTCTTGCTTTAACTTTGCTAACACTAGTATTTTTCTTCACAAAACGACAAAAGTATGTTCATAACAACGAGGGTCATTAACTGGAACGAGTACATAATAGTGAGAAACTTGTGAGGGATGTAGGCTCAAAATCCCCCAAAAAATGTTTTTTGGACTTGCTTGTTCTCAGTAAATAAATAAATTGATTCATAACTTGAGCCAGTAAATTATCCTGAAATTAGTGAATCTTTGTTAATTCCATGAAGTGGTAAACCCCTCAGTCGCCATTTTGAAAAATCCATATATTACCCCATGTAATACGGATTTCATATTACACGGCCGTGTAATATGGATTTCATATTACACCCCTGAAGATATGATATGTGATAAATGATTATATTGTATACGTTTTGTTGCTTAAATAACTGATTTCAAACCTTAGTACGGTGCTACATAGTTGTGACCTTTGATTTCAAAAGTGTCAAACTTGATGAAAACAATGTTTATGATAATTATATTAAGATGGATATGTTCATTCCATTAGCCTAATTAAATAATTAGAATTACCTGTTTGTATGTTTAATTTCAAGTATTGAAAAACTATGACATGCAAGGATAAAAGTGAATAATTTACGTTCCTATCAAAATAATTAAACTTTTACAATAAGGAAATTGAAATATGAAAATTCAGATTTAAAGATTACACAAAATGTCACATTAATAAAACAGAACTGAGAAATGAAAATTTTATACTGGATATTTGCTGATTGAAGTCTGAACTTGATAGTTTAAAAACGAGAAAAGTTTCACATCGTCTGTACATTAGATCAGTAAACAAATTCTTATACGATGTTATGCATGTTCAAATGAATAACAAATAAACCGCAGAAATGATAAATGTGGAATACATGGAAATATAAGGAGCACAAACAGACAAAGTAACTGACAAAGAAAAACAAATATAATTTATGTCATACAATGCATAAACAAATCTCTGGATCAGTAGCTTTTGGTTTCCAATTGTATCCCTAAGTATACAGACTCAGAGATACAATTGGAAACTACTGAGAATTAAAATATGTAACAAGTTTATCTATGTTGTAGGTCCATATTATTTCATGTGCAGTTGCATTGTTATAGGTACAACTCAAATCTTTACCTAGTTTATGGCCCTGGTCCCTTAGTCAAACATGAACGATCACTTAAGTTTTTAGCAAGCAGTTTATATAGCCTGTACCAGTAGTATCTGACATGATGTTGCGGCTTGAGGAGTATGTATATAACCAAATTACATCCAGATGGTGGCCATGGCGTCTCAGTTTAGAATGAACAATCACTTAAAGTTTAAAGACAGCAGCCAGTTTGTATAAACTGTACTTTCCTATCCACTTGATATTTGACATGCATTTGCTTGTAAAGGAGTACATACGGATTCCATGCATTTGCTTGTTAAGGAGTACATACGGATTCCAAACCCAAATGGTGGCCCTGGCCCCTAAGTTAAGTATGAATGATCATTTTAAAGTTTTTTAGCTAGCAGTTTGTACGGCCTGTACTAGTAGTCCTATAAAACATACCTATTCTACGCCCAGAGAGAGACCTGGCTTCTTAGTCATGCATGAACAACCCCTTAAGATTTTGCAAACAGTTAGCAGTGCAAGGCGTGGGCTAGAAATATCCTGTGTCCACAGTTTCTGATAGGTAATGAATATTTTTTTTCCTCTTTTGGATTGTGGATTCTAAATTATTATTTGCTTCTAATGCTGCTGATGAGAGGTTAATCCTCGAAACACATATACATCATAATGAAATAACTGCTTATTATGCAATTTGGGCATTTTTGTAATTTAGTATCAGTTTACTCTATATCATCACATGTAAGAAACTAACAACCAGTTGAAATTCTGAAATGTAGTTAAAATAACATTCTTTTTTTTTTATAATAGCCGGAAAATTTAATTATACCCCAATTCAAGAATCTGATTTTGCCAAAGTATTCAACGGATGATCGAACAGCGCACTAATTTACGAATATGCGCTGCGCATAAGTGAATTAAAGCATTTTTTTTTATCATGAGTTGAATATTTTCAATAGATATAATTTAAATTTAGTTATTGTTTTTATTTTATAGATCTTCTTATATATTTATTGGTTCAATTAAAGAATATTTTAAACTTATTAACTACTTTTTAATCTGCTACACTTTGCTTGAGAACAGCATTGACAACTTCTATTGTGATGTCACTTCCTTGTGTGAAATTATGGGAAATAATTTCACAGTTAATAATCAATTTTATTTCACTGGTATATACATAGAATGTATCCCAAGAGAAAAGGGGAGATAGGCTGTATCTCACAAATTAAGGCTAAGATAGCATGTCCGTCCCGAGGCTTGAGGAGGGATTCTAAAAGATATCTTAGCCTGGGAGTTTGAGAGTAGTCTATATCATCTTTCAAGAGGGGTTGATACTTTTCTTGTATTAATGCTCTGAAATTAATTTCACAACCACGATAAGTTTTGACTTTCACAAAGAAATATCAACAACGTTTCCAGAAAAAAAAGATGATGTCACAATTGGTTTACTTGTACTGAAGCTGGATAGAAACCGCTTTTTCAGCAATTTCTGTGGTGAACAATTTAAAATCCCTGTTTCAATGTAATTCACATAACTTGCTGTTCATGATAAATTATTGGTTGAAAGGTACATTTCTATTCTTCAGTAAGAATATTAAATCACACA
Source organism: Modiolus philippinarum (assembly GCA_002080025.1). Classification (NCBI taxonomy): domain Eukaryota; kingdom Metazoa; phylum Mollusca; class Bivalvia; order Mytilida; family Modiolidae; genus Modiolus; species Modiolus philippinarum. The sequence goes on from MJUU01020007.1 coordinate 42,858, forward strand.
ACAAATCATACTGTATAAATCTCATGACAATTGGAAGTATTGGCAGACATCTTGAATTTTAGGCACGTGCTTACGCAAAGGGGTATTAAGATGATATGAAGTTTAAAATAAATCATTTTCATAATTGTAGCTATTTATTCATACTGATCTACTGAATATATATTTAGCATCCCTTCCCTTGCTTTCCCAGAGGCTTGCACACATATATAATATGACACAGGCGTTACTTCCAATTAACAGAAATGCATATATAACTAGATTAAAACATTTCTATGCAAAAGATCAACACCAGTATGTAAATTAATATATGTGTAAAACTTCACTATATATCATGATATATGTAAAAATATATTTGCTATGTATTTACATGCAGTTTAATCTGAGATGTGTATTCTAATAGAAAAACTAATTAGAAGAAGTGGCAGGTGTCAAGTGCGGAAAAAAAAAAACATGTCATTAATTCATATTGGAAATTTGAAGATTGATAGAAAAAGTTGCTTATTTCCATTGATTTTGTACTATTTTATTTCTTAATTTCAGCTTTATGTACATTTTGTGGAAAGAAGATAACATGTCAGATCGAGTCTTTTTCTAATATAGTAAGTGAATAATACCTTTTCAATAATCTTGTGAGCTGATCCTGCTATAGACTAAAAATTTTAATTCAGCATATTCCGTCCCTTAATGTCCTACAAGGTCAGTTTTCCCTGTTTTACGGGCGTGTAGATATATGCCCCCTTTTCACATTTAAAGAAAGAAATATTGTGGCGAATGTGTGATAATCTTTAATCTAGACCCCCTGCCAACGGTATTTTTGAAAGTGGACTTTGTTTCATTTCAGCTATCAGCAATATGCGTGATTTGTGAGGAGAACCCCTGCCCAAGTTTTTAGCTGAGTTGTGGCCAAGTCGAACTCAACTTATAATTTGATGAATAGTGTCTGTGCATCTGGGCCACTTGCATATCTAAATAAAACCTTGAAGAAATATGGAGACGAGGAACTAATCGATTTTGAGGTTTGTGCAACAGATGTCAAGGTCACAACTTTTTAAAATAGAACAAACAATTGACATTTTATTCATTTCCTCACAATATCTCCAGAACCACATGTCACATCTAAATGAAACTTGGCACAGAAATCACTAATGACCAGATCCTGAAACCTGTTGATTTTGAGTTTTCTGGGACAAAGGTTAGGGTAACAACTTCTAAAAAGAGAACAAAAACATGATCTTTATTTCTTACCGCACAATATTTCTAGAACCACATGTCACATCGAAAAGAAACGAAAGGAAGACATGACATATGACGAAAGAAGGAATCTCATTGATTTTGATCTTTATTCGACGAAGGGCAAGGTCGAAAATTCTAGAAATAGAACGAAAATTCGACATGTTTGTGGCCTGCGACGGAAAGTAGGGAAGGCATTATATTGTTTTACGCTTGTCTATCCGTCCGTCTGTTCATTCGTTTATCCGTCCGTTAGTACGAATGAAAAACACAACTTCTTGTGTTTTCTAGAAAGTTTCCGAAAAATTAAATAACTTCAAGGAATTAAACTGACAATAAGTAGTTGTGCACCCACATATCTCTGTAAAATTGCAGCTCTTGCCGCCAAAACTGAAAAAAAAAGGCTTGAAAATTTAAATGCCTCAAATTTAATGAAACTTCACAAGGAGGATTTCTAGCACTCATAGAATTGATTTTTCGGTCACAAAATCTTCAAAATAGCTGCTGTTCTTATGGAAATTGGAAAAAGTCGCAAATCAGAGTGCCTTAAAATAGATGGACCTTTACAGGAAGATTGGATGGCACCTATATAATTCATTTTCGGGCACAGAACTTCTTTTTTATATATTTCGGAAAAAGGGAGGTACATTTGTGTATGTCATTGTGTCCATACTTTCACTATGTTAACCTCTGTATTGTGTCAACAGATGAATCAGAAGAAGAAAACACATGTGCAAGGTTCAAAATGCTCTAAAATATGTTGAATTATTTACAAACACAGAACTCAGTAGTGAGGAAATATAACTTTTAGGCAAAGGATTGAAATGTATACCTAGTCCAATAACAAAGAATGGAAAAAAAGTCTAATACAAGATTTTAATGAACTAGCTCGTAAAATGAGATGTAGATACCATTTTGATGACGTTACAAAAGCTGTTAATTATCATTCATTCAGAACAAACTCAGGATTTGTACCGCACTAAGCGAACAATGCCGTCGAAAATTACTTATTTGCTACAAAACTGGAACTTCAAAACCTTTGCGTTAAACAATTCAAAGATGACCTTTCTAAACAACAAAAAAGAATAGCATTGCAATCTTTAAAAAAAATAAGCATTATTATAAAAAAGGCAGACAAAAATTCATCCACAGTTTTACTGGATAAAAATAAATACAATGATATAGCATTGAGTCAACTTAATGACAATATACATTACGTAAGACCATCGGAACCAGATACTATCGAAATCACAAAAGCCATTGACACAATTGTAGAAAAACTACATAAATCATATCTTGTTGACGATATCACACTTAAATATATTGTGAACGAAGAAAAGAAAAGAATTGGAAGATTATATATTCTTCCCAAAATACATAAGCTAAGTATAAAAGACAGAGAGAAAATAAAAGATAATAAAGACCTACAGAAAATACAAATTCCTTGAAGACCAATAGTATCTCTCTGTAACAATCCATTAGGAAAAATCGGTCAATATATAGATTACTTTCTTAGACCAGTTATTGATAATCTGTGGACCTACACTCAGGACTCCACATATTTCGTTAATAAAATAGAACAAATTAAAGTACCTGCGGACAGCATTTTAGCAACATTCGACATTAGCAGCACGTACACTAATCTTGAACACAGAGAAATTATTGAAACCGTAGAGCGAGCTTGGCCTAAAATAAGCTCAACTATCTATAATATACCACTACCACCTAAAGCTGACTTTTTAAATATTCTTAAACTTGTACTAGAAAATAACGAATTCGAATTTTATGGGCGCATTTATCGACAAACTACTGATGTACCCATGGGAGCAACAATGTCTCCTAGTTTAACGGACCGTAGAATGTTTGAAATAATTTCAAACATACTGCTTTTATTTCCATATACCAACAGCCTAATTCATTAGTCATTATATAGAGATGATGGATTTATCATATTTAACGGAGAAGAAAAAAATCTTATAGAATTTTCCAAATTGCAAATAGCATTCACCCTTTATTGGGATTTTCATATGAATACTCCAGACAAAATATACAGTTTCTGGACATAAAATTATTTAAAGGAAACAGATTTATGACAGACAAGATAGTAGACATGAAATTGTATCGCAAGCCCACGGATAATACCCATATCCTGAAAGATCGTCTGCTCACCCATCGTCTGCATTGAAAGGCTTCATTATAGGCGAAATAACACGCTTCATTAGATGATCGAACTACAAAGAAGATTTAGAATCACAAATTGAACTGTTTAAAACAATCCTTTTTAAAAAGATGTTACCCCGAAGAAGAAATCAATAAATTAATTGCAAAAACTATAAATAAGAAAAGGAAGGAAACGTTACGATTCAAAATGAGAGATCAACGAAAAATGCAACCTTTGGTATTGGCGACTAAATATAACCCGCTGTTTAAAAAATTAAACAGAGCAATTAGAAAACACTGGCACTTAATTGAAGAGGATGAAATGACCAAAAAGCTATTCCCAAGACCACCAATTAGTGCTTATCGGAAACATAAAAAATCTTAAAGAATACCTTACGTCATCAAAAACTAATTGAAAATGCAATATATGCATAAAAACAAAACTAGACACATAAAAAGGAGCACCGAGTGTCGTACCCAAATACTAAATTGATTTGAAACCAACTTTAATACTGGGCTACAGGGTACTTTGTGAGGATTTACGGCCTTGGCCTTATTTATTGACTTAAATGATATCCGAAACACTTGGTGACAAGAATTATAGTATATATAATATATGAATAAAAACACGGATAGTATATATGATAAATACACCATTTTGATTTACTTTTTCCTTTTTTGTAAAGTATATCTGAATAGTTACACATGCATTTGATAAAATGAAATAGACAACATGAATAATTTTACCTATGTTCAAGGATTTGCTCTTAAGAAATATTTTATTGGTAGAAGAAATGATATATGAATCTTATTTATTTCTAGAATCTTTCTAGGAAAGAAAAACTCAAAAATAAAACAAAAAAAAAAAAACATATGGTAATAACTACTATGCAATTAAAATAAGCACAATATACTTGAAATCTTCTGCTTTTAATATGAATGTTACTTCCCGCAGCTCTATTTTAAGGATACAGGTTTAACTTCTGATCATCCTTGGATAGGTTCTTGACAAGTATTTTATTTATAAAGCTTAAATTTGCAGTTGCCCTATTGATTCAGGGTTCAATAACTGGGGCATATTTGGTTGCCTTTCGAAGACAGCTCTAGTTTTGGTTTCCATACAATATCTTAACAAACATAGGTCAAATCTAATTGATCAATGATAAGAGGAGGAACACTCTGACGATTTTTTGGTTTATGCATCAAAGGTCAAGGTCACAAATTCTAAAAAATAGAACTCAAATTTGATATTTGTTCAGTTTACGCACAATATATCCCGAAATGTCACAGAGAATTATTACATTGGTTGAAAAAAAAAGAGTTATTATCTTTATATACAACTATTTGCGTATCAGATGTATACTGATGAAACTAACAAATATTCACAACTTGTTTCCGATTTTTTTTTCTCATGCTGCAGTGACTCATCCCGTTAACTTAGTGGCTTCTATAAAGGATATATGTACTCTATTTTCAAATTTTTTATATTGTAGAAATATTTAATCTCAGAAGGGACAACGCTTGAAAACAGCCCAGGGTAACATAATACCAGCTGAATGAAAATGAGGTGTGTGAGACACAGCAACTCTTTGTAAGTACAAAAAAAAAAATATTTATATGACTTGTTTCCCTTAGTCAAATAGCATACATTGTATCTGCATCAGCTTTCATTAAAGCATACTCATCTGAAAGGAAATTGGCTTTGACAAAGGTTAAGACTTGACATATTGACAATTGAAAAGTTGATTATCGACAAGTTTGCAGGTTGATAATAAGCATGTGCATTATTTGAATGCTTGTGGGCATCAACAATATATTTGACAGTCAAATACAGTTTACAGTTGCCACATCGCAGAGCCTGTAACTGGAATATTTCTGACTGTCAAATCAAGATTGAATACAGATATAATGTACTGTTATTGCGATTCTATTGCAATCAGACAATTTCGTGTATTATTTGTATTTCAGGTATTTAAAGGTGGAGAAGGAACCAGACTAGAAGGAAATCTATTTTGTCCCAGGCATGGTCATTGTGTAATTTACAGTCAGTGTTGACCAATCTAATAATCTGTCACATGAATGTTGCATCATAATTATTCATTATGAAGCTAAATTTTGCAATTTATGTCTGTAAAACTGACAATAACCGCGATAGAAAGTTTACGAAAATATGACAAATGGCGTGTCTGAAGACTTCAACATACTGAATAAGGCAAACTGTTCATCAGCTTCATAGAACCAGTTCACCCTTCATTCCTCTATACTAATAGTTCATACAAATATATCTTGAATTTCAATTTATTCATATTGTGGGAATTATTATGATGTTCTGAACTTTTGTTTAATCACAAATTTTGGATAGTCATCAAGAAACTGAAAATACTGATACAACATATAGTACACAGCCTGAAACAGACATATTTACAGTAGGTATATATTTTTTTCGACACATTAAAAACAAATGACCATGAATGTGTTGTATGGTTACCTTTCTGTTCAATTATCCACGCTGGAATCGACGTTTTCGATTGTTCCCGAGCGAAAATAATTCAGTTATGATTGCACTGCGCTGATATGAACATGCTACCGTCATTCTCTACGGAACATTTGCAACAGCGCACTTATATTTTTTTCTTATTACGTAATGTGACAAAAATAAACCCTAGAAGTAATTACCCAAAAATAGTATTTAACAAAAAAAAAAAATATTTCAGTGAATAAGAAACATACATCTTGTATAATTGAATAACAGAATAGCAATAAAAACTCTATAAGTAAATTGTTTTGCTCAGAAAAAATTTTCAGTTCGAAGTATTGCATGTTTTTCTGTAGCACTCGGGGCAATACAAGCAGAGAACTCCATACTCGCAAAACAAATTACTAATAGTATAAAAGTAGTAGCTGAATGGCAACATTATTTCTTGAATTATTTTTGAAAGTTTTATTTTTAGGCTTCCATTCCATCAACACAGACTTCATCATAAAGCTTAGAAAATGATATTCATGATAAGAACACATTAGATGCTCTACAAAAAATCTGTGATGTAAAGATCAGTCCTATGAAATACCAGATTACAAAAGATGTAAACGAGCTAAGACCAAGAACATTAAGATCACTTAATAGAAAGGCAACTACTGCAGTTAAAGAAACCTTGCACAATTTAGCACCAAACCATGCTCAGAAAGTTTAGAAACTCATTGATCAAGAGATGGTATGGATAACAATGTTACTGTTAATTTAGTTTCTGCGTATGGCTGTTTGAAAAACTTATATTTATCCAGTGCAGATCACATCAAAACATTTGGAAGACAATAAACAGAAACTATTTTTAAAATATGACAGAGAAAAAGTTAGCAAAAAGAATTAAATGAAAGCCAAAATAAGCAGAGGACAGAAATATGCAAAATTAAGATACTCCTTTGTATTAAGGAGATTTTTTTTGAAATTTTGATATTGCAAGTTTATGAAGACAATCAGTTTACAGCATAGAAGTACTGATTACTAGGTTGATAATGAATATTGGTTAGAGACCACAAACAGTGGCATTGGCCCAGTAGTGATACACATGTAAATGATTATGAATAATAAATCATTACTAGTAAACAATTACAAAAAGTCAGTCTTCCAAGTAAACCGCTACATCAAAATAAGCCTAAGAAGATTTAAAAAACTGTTTTCAACTTTTCATATTAATTGAATACTTGTATGAAAGACTCATACTATGAAAGAACTTGTATGCATGGTTTGTAGGAAATATCAACGGTTCATGGGTTTTTAATTTTTGGTTAATTTGAAACCTGTGAAAGTTCAAGATCTAGAAATCACAGACACTCAATGTCATATTTCAGTATTTCTCTGACCAGGTTTCCCTTAAAATTATGTATCTTTCATTTTCAGCGATGTTTAATTTTTTTTTTCACATTTATAACCACAAATTATGATCTTACCACCAGATTGGTAGAAACAGGAACTGTTGTGTCTCACACTACAAAAGTCAAATTGTCTGAATTTACCAATTTTTGTCTGATTTTGTCTGAAAAATTACTCGACATTCTTTAATGTCTGGAATATGTTAAAAAAATGTCGACTTTGTCTGAATTTTTCATAATTATTTCTTAAAATTCTCTACACTATTCTTAACTGTCTTGACGCACCTCTCGAAAGTATGAAATAATTCTGATTGTATCTCGACACATTCTTGAAAGTCTGAACTGAGGATGAATTTGTCTCGACACATTCTTAACTTATGAGCATTGTCTGAAAAAGTCTCAACTTATTTTTGATGGTCTGAATATGTCTGGATATATTCTCGGCAGTCTGAACAGAGTCTGAATATGTCTCGACGTATTCTTGACAGTTTGAACAGTCTCATGAAGTTGCAAATCTTAAATAAATTAGAATAGAAATAAATTTACTAAAATAATGAAAATTTCAAAAATTCATAAAAATGGTTTTCTTACTGCCAACTCATACCATTAAATATGTTCGCAATATACTAGTACAAAAGGTATTGAACCCTCTTATGCATTTATCCAGAGAGCCAAGGTCACAACCTAAATCAAAAAAAATATACTCAATCAGGAAAATGGATACGTTCTATGTAAAAGTTATATATACTCACCAAATTATTAACTATTCTATATTTCTCTGCCCTTTGATGTGCAGTAAAATGATGCTATAACTGCTTTTTCTATATACGAGTATTTAAGCTGTCCTAGAAATCATTTTAGCTAGCACATTAAAATACCTTGCTAGAATTAAGCAGAGAATGTACGCATTAATTTCACACGAATATGATCTTCCGTCTGGGGAAGTAATCATGGGGGCGCATTCAGTTTTAAAATCCAAGTAATTACTCCTTCGGCACATATCTATATTTTGGATCTGTTACAGCCCAAAACATTCCTGAATAGTTGATCATCGTTTCAGGTATAATATTTTGATCAACGTTTGAGGACGATAGTTTTAAGTATAATATTTAATCCCCATACCACGAATTTTAATTGAAATTAAAAAAGAAATAGAACTTATTTATGTTATTCAGTAAAAGTCTCGGGATGGTATCTTAATTATTTGTCAGAACAAGGACAATGAAGAAGCAGTTTGTATAGTCAATTTAAAATCTTGACAACAGAAATTCAAAGATGTCTGCACTAGTTCTTAGGTTTCCCTCCTTATTAGCTTATCTCATAAAGCATTTCTTTTTATTTGCAAATGTCAAAAGTATTCAAGGGAGAGGGTGGGTCCTCCTACAAAGGACAAGTATTAAATTTTTATTTTTCCAGGATTGGGAATAAATTTATCAGCATTATCAAATAAGGAGAACTGATGAGTCGTCAAGGGTGTTATATTTGTATATTCTATGCATAATTTATGACACTGCTTGCATATTGCACTTGTACAAGGAATGAATTGATGAATAGGTTTACTTGAGACAATATCACTTACCTGTGACAAACTTTGTTAATTGGAGGTGTTCTTAATACTTGTATTTATTCCTGTATACATGTAGCCTAATCTCAAAATTGATTGCAGAAAAAAATTGTAAAATATAACTCAAGCAAATTATATATGTCTTTATATAATTTAGGAAAACATTTCATATTAAAAAGGGTATATTATTTGCAAATAGTTTTATCCATGGATAGATATATTTACTATGATAAATGTTGAAAACACAACTTTCCTATGATTGCTTAGATAATTAAAAGACATGCAAGTATATGAATGATGCAAATGAACATTAAAGAGTTTGTAATTTACCAGGAAACACCACACTACCCATATATTAACATTTTGGCATTATGATAAATACACTTGTAGGTATGTACTTAATAAATTGATTTTTTAACAGCAATTGTGTTTTCAAAACATTTTGTCAAAAAACATCCTTAAAAAGTTGACAATCCGAGTGAAACTGAAGAACCATATTTTTTTTCCATTCCATTTTTTTTTTTTTTTATTTTGCTTTATTTATTTGATGAATTATTGGTGTTATCGAGGCCTCTTCATCATGGTTTTGTGACATTTTTGAAAATAAAATGCTTTTATTTATAACATAAGTTCTAAATTTAAATGTAAATGGTGATTTTACATAAATGTAGAAATGGACCACTATTCTGGGACAATAACCTAAGAAAGTAGTTTAAAGCAGACAAGATAATAATAGAAAATAGATGAAAAAGAAAGAAAATTTATCAGATGATGAGAAATTTCCAATTTCTATTCAAAATTAAGAATATCGCAACATGTCAAAAGTTACAGGCATAATGCATAATGTTAAAAATATTTTTTAAAGAATTTTTCATGCATATTCAGACTGTCGAGAATGTGTCGAGAAATGTTAAGACAAAATTAATACAATTAAGAATTTGTCAAGACATTTCAGATATAATGCAGAATGTTAAGAATGTCGAGAATTGTATCAAGAATTTTTCAAGCAAATTCAGACTGTCAAGAATGCGTCGATAAATCTTAAGACAAAAATAATATAATTAATAATTTGTCGAGAAAAGAATAAGCACAGAATCAGATATTAAAGAATGTCGAGTAAGTTTTCAGACAACATCAGACAAAAAATGGTATATTCTGACAATTTGACCTTTGCAGTGTCAAAAGCGAGAATAAGAAATGTTTTATCAATAAGAAAACAGCTGTTATTTGTGTATCAATTTTTATTGGTTTTATAACCACAAAATCTTTGAAAATTGCCTCCAAACAAATAAAAATAATTTCACCATTCCTAGTAATTTGGACAAAATAAAACAACTGGCTTTAATTTGTGATCTAAGTTGGTGTTTTATTACTTCGATCTATTTGATGTCTAATTTTGATTTTTTTCTAAAGAATAAATAAATTTATTATTTATTTTTTTCTTGCAGCAGGAGAAGTCAAAACCCTGTAAAATTTGTGGTTTGGTCATGCAAGTTTGGAAGGAATTCAGTGACAAGAATGACAAAGACGATTTTTTGTCAATGATAGTCAAACACTTTACTAAAGAAGAGTTGAAAGATTTGATACCTGACATTGATAAAGCTAGAAGACATGCAAAGAAGAAGAGGATGTAAAAGGTAATTTTGGGGCCAGAAAGTCAAAAGAACATAGAGGATTTACCACATATTTCAGAGTTCAATGGTCCGTCAACATGAAAGTTAATTAAGTTTTATTTCCAAGTTAATTTATCAGATACTATTTATTCTATGATCATGTCAAATATTGTTGCTATCTGTTTTTTTTTTTTCAAATAAGCCAGCATTTCAACTGTCATATACTAATCAACAAAAGAAACGTCCACCTACTGGGATCCTCAATATATTTTCCGATAGGGGTGATAGAATTAAAATTACCTTTCATACTTCGCAGAAAAACATTTTTTTTCGTTCCTTGCATATTTTTTTGACAAACTTTAGTCGGTGCTTATGAGAAACATTTTCCTCAGCAGTTCCATAAAAAAATATGGTCAAGGTCGAATTCTTGTGTTTTGACGTTTTTCAGTTTGACGTCATAACTTCACCCGTATTCCAAATTTTTTTGTATTCGATGAAGTTCGGAAAACTCAGTGATGATTTCTAAGAAATTAAAGTCTATTTCACTTAAAATTAGGTCAAACTGCAACGAATACTCCAACAGGTCAAAACAAAGCAATTTGCAAACTTTAGATAACATAGCAGCTGATGGTGGTGCAGCCTGTTAGTCCTGTTTTTCTGTGCTGGAAAACATACAGACATATCTTGCAGCCAGAAAAGATCAGCTTGGTCAGTGAGTTAAAAATGAGTCTTACAGCACTGAGATGTTATCTAAAGACAGATTTTTTTGGTGAGGGCTCTCTCAGCAAGACGTTCATAAGACAAGGGAATGGGACTTTTGTAATGAGAAAATCATACAAATAAGGAATTGTATATACAAAGTGCATATTTTGCTTTTACCTGAATAAGCTTTTAATAGCCGCAAGTGAAAAGTATCTCTGCAAGATAAGGAAGCTTTTATTACAGTAAAAATTACAAAATTTACAACGATCAAACCAAAGAACAGCTTAACTTGCCATTCATTGTGGAATTACTTCTGATAAAAAAATTGAAAGGTGAATACATGTAAATTGCCAGATCATCATATGAATTTTATGAGAATCGAAATGTCTTGCAACAATGCTAATTTGGTGTCTTTGGGAAAAGTGACAGTGTTAAATTTTAGTTTTTTTTTTTAATATCTTATTTGAGATGCACAGGTAAACAAAATGTTTCGCAGGCAAATGCACAAGGAGTTAATAGCGAAGACATACTGATTATATACATAGTTCGTTGGTATTAGAATTAGTATTAGGCAAAGAATGTCGTATGAGTCAATAACACTATGAGTCACAACAGCGATGAGTAGTGATACAGTTACTTTACATGACAAGCGAGACCTGATATAAATTCTCACACTAACACACTATGCATGTTAGAAGTGAACTTAAAATTGAAAGCAGAGCAAATATCAAATATCAAATCAATACTTAGGAAAAAGCAAAACTTGAAAGAATTATAAAAACTACGCACTGACACCCACAATTTACACATCTGCATGCATCTACCGCAACACATTTTATTCATCAACTTTCTAACACACTGTATTTTTTTTCAGAACATTTTATTTTTTTTTGTAATTTATCTATATCGGTGTAGCTGTTCAAGAAATAATTGTGGGGGATGGATTTTAATAAAAATTTGATTGCTTGTGGGTAAATCGGAGACTTGCACTGCCGAAAATCATTGAAAAAAAAAGAAATTCTGCCATAGCCCAACGTGTTTATTTTGGCATTTTCTTCAAATGTGCCAAATAACGTAAAACACATATAAACATGTATAATCACAGCTCAAATATCATAATTTACAATTCTGTCTTTTTTATGCCCCCATATCGATAATTGATGGTGGGCATTTTCTCTTTGCCCTGTCTGTCTGTCTGTCTGTTTTTGCGTCTGAAACTTTAACCTTGGATATTACTTTTGAACTATGTAAGATGGACTTCAATACTAGGTCTAGTCAAGAGGAACATGAATATGTAAAAAGGTCAGATCAAAGGTTAAGGTCACATTGGTTAAAAGAAGTGAAATTTGCTGCTTTCGGATATTTGACTGTAGAAACCCTATTATTTATTCTATTGAGACGGGGATTGTTCTATGTTATTGCTAATAAAGTTGTACAACTGTAGTTTGTCGACGTATTGTGGAAGCATTTACCGTTTGAAAAACAAGAGGCCAAAGGGGGACAAACAGAAAAATATGAAATTTTTTAGTCAGTTTTTGCTGCATTATTTTCCTGTAATTTTCATATAGCATGTTTAAATAGATACATTTAACAACAGAAACCATTTCAATAAACAAGAGGCCCACTAACTTAACCTCATCTACGACATAATTCTCTTAAAGGGATTTCATCTGTTTAAGAATAAAGGGTTTTATTTGTGTGTTTCTATGGTAAGAAACAACTTTTGAACCATGTAAATAGACTTTTTAAATACTTGGTAAGTGTATAGGTCTTGTTAAGAGGAACATAGATATGCAAAAAAAAATATGTTAAAGGTCAAGGTCTCAGAGTGGTCAAAAAGGGGTAAAATTGAGTATTTTTATATAGTTTACCATATAATCTTGGACAAATGTGATCTTTCACAAACACACCTTGTTTATTTTTTTTTTTTGTTATCGTAAGTTTCGTTTTTATTGGAATTTAAAGTAAGACAAAACGAGCTGCATTTTGTGTCAGTGAAAAAAAAAGGAAATGCTTTTAACATTTTTCTTAGCAACCATGAGACAAGCTTACAACAGGGAATCTAATTATATTTTTCATTTCACAAACCTCTTGAAATTTATTTCTGACATTTTGTCTACATTTATTATTCAAAAAATGCAATGGAAATTCATTTTAATATTTATTCATTTTATTATCTTTAGAAAAAATTATTTATGCAATTTCATTGACAGATGATGTACCAGATGACACTTCAAGTGATTTGGTTTGTCATGTTGAAAATGCCGGCCAGAAGATTTCAGATTTGCAATGTCATATTGTGACCGTTAACCATGATTTGAGTCGTACTGCCTACTTGATTAACTTACAAATAAGCATATTGTGGAAGCATTTACCGTTTGAGAAATAAGAGACCAAAAGGGGACAAACAGAAAAATATGAAATTTTTAATTTTAGTCAGATTATGCTTCATTATTGTCCTGTAGTTTTCTTACAGCATGTTTAAACAAATACATTTCACAACAGAAACCATTTCAAGAAACAAGAGGTCCACTAACTTAACCTCATCTATGACATATTTTTTAAAGGAGGGTTCTTCTGTTTCAGAATAAAGGGTTTGATTTGTGTGTTTTTATGGTAAAAGGGGTAAAATTGGGTATTTTCATATAATTTACAATAGAATCTTTGGGCAAATGTGATCTTTCACAAACACATCTTGTTTATCTTTTGTTATCGTAAGTTTTTTTTTAATGAAAATCAAAGTAGGTGAAAAAGAGTTGGATTCTGTGTCAGTGAAAAGAAAGGAAATGTTTTTAAGATATTTCTTGGCAACCATGAAACAAGCTTTAAAATGGAAATTTCAATATATTTTTCATTTCCTAAACCTCTTGAAATTTTTAACTGACATTTTGACAACATTTATTATTAAAAAAATGCAATACAAGTCCAATTTAATATTTATTCATTTTATTATCTTTAGAAAAAATTATTTATTCAATTTCATTGACAAATGATGTACCAGATGACACTTCAGGTGACTGGGTTTGTGATGTTGAAAATGCGGATCAGGAGATTTCAGATTGGCAATGTCATGTATTGCGCACTGTTAACCAAAATTTGAGCAGTACTGCCTTACTTGATAAGCTAATAAATAAGCAATACCTTCTTGTTATGAATTGCGCAATGGCATTTCTCCCTTGGTCTATTCGGGAAAAGCAAAGTGATTGGTTTGCCCAGAAATGCATTAATTGGCACATGACAGTGTGTATATACAATAGTGATAACCAACTTTTAAAGAAAAGAATTATTTATAAATCATTTTACATAAGTTGTTTCTGGTTCAGTTATGATTTCCTCCCAAAAACGTAACTTTGAGCAACTCATTATTATGAATCTTAACATTACTGTAAATTATGAGCATATACTAGCTAAACTAAAAGGGTATGCAAAATTACTTTAAATAACACACTCGAGTTGATAAACAAAGTATTCTCATCAGGCAAAATTCCATTGATATTTATAATAGATTTTAAGCCTATCAACAGAATTTTTTATGGACTGTTTTCTGTGTCCACCAGTGGCTGAAGATTACTTTAAATAAAACATTCGACTTGATAAGGACAAAATAACCAATAAAATGTAAGAATCTGGATATGTTCTATCTTAGTTGGCTAGCGGATATATTAGTACTATATTGCATACTCTAAATTCAAATGACGACAATCTTTTATTTTATCCACCATATTGTGTATACCGAGTTAGGTTATTCTTAGTAAGATATGCACACATTTCATCTTGTTATTTCTGGTTCAAATGTGTCCTTATAGCCAAGATGAGAAATCAATTTTGATTAAAAATTTTAAAACCATAAAATGTTTATTTTAATGATATCAATAGACACATGATAGAGATAGGATATCCATATACTACTATTTCTTTTCAGAAAAGAACAAATACTCATTGTTTGGAAGAGACTAAACAAGACTTTCAAGCTGTGGCAGCATTGTTGGAGCACACATTGAAGACAATCAAGGAACAACTACCAGATATTGATTCTGCTTTCTTACGCGGTGAAAATGCAGGCTGTTACCAATGTGGTGCTGTATGGTTTACAATTCCATCAATTAATGAGGCAACAGGTTGTTTTTTAAAGCTGTAGTTACATTAGCCTACCGTGTTTGGAAATAGCATGCAAACTACTACTCTTCAGCAGTTTGGTGTATAAAGTAGAAGATACAAAACAAACTGCATGAAGGTGGAACAGCAAGCTATTAGGTATGAGAAAAGCTCACCTTTGATGGCTTCGTTGTGACTTTAAAATGATAAACTTAAATAAAAAGCCTTTCATTGCTTTGTTCTACCATGTGTTCGTAGAGATTTCTCATGTGCATTTACTCCATATCCTCTCATTGTTTATTTTGAAAAGCAGATTAAAACACTATGAACAGTGAACACAGTGAAAGTCACTAAAAAGACCACCGAAAAGGGAAAGGCCAAAAAAACTAAATATAAAGGCAATTCCAACACATTAATCATGCGCTCCTGAAAAGTATGTTTAACCTGTTTTAAATTTGAAATTTATCTTATCATCCTTTCCCATAGTTATAACAGGCTGCCTTTCCGCAAAAGCCATATCAAGATTACCGGATATATCAGGGTTTGACCTGGATATATCAAACGATGCTCCCAATATTTCAAAGGCAATAACTTTTTTTACAGTTTTCACACAAAACCAAACAAATAAATTAAACATCTACTGAATTTGCTTTTTCTGATTAGGTATTCAAAACAGAATCATAATTACACAAATATATAAACAAAACATTAGAAAAATCATGGAAACTCTGTCGTTGATTTATCCCGAAGAAATTTGAACTTTTAGCAATTTAGTTTCCATATCTTTTCAAATACCTTGTTTGTATAATTCTGTATTGATGACCATAACTTGTTAACAGAATTAAAAAAAAAAATACATGTACATTGTTTATCTAATTAAGATTTATTTATTGTGAAAAACATTAAAAGGATATTTCTTGTCAAACATTGGTAGAACTTCCATATTTACTCCATGTCAAACTCTTGATATGTTTGGATCAACCGGATATGGCTTTTGTTGCAGTACTCTGCATGTTGAAATAGGCGCAGGGAAAGACAATAATTTCCAATAAATATCTGTCATAGCCCGACCACGTATACATATCATGCAGAAGTTATAAAAGTGTTGTGTCAGAGTACATTTGTGACAAGCTCACTGTAAAATAATAAGAAAAAACTCACGATTGTGATTGTAAAACTTCTGTAGTGATGACAACAATTATACTTTGCATCAACAGTTCATTGGGCATTTCTAAAAAAGTTGAATTCAAGCTAATGACAAAGCAAATCATCGGACACCATTTGTAGCTTATATGGATTGGGAGCTAATCAGAAAAGAAAAATTACTATTTTGAAGGTGAAATTCCTTACTGGTTGAGGCATGTTATCTATCTATTGCATAAAATGATAAAAGCATAAAATAACTATAGAGTAATTAGAAACTTCTTTATTTCAGGAATTACAGTAAAAAGATATGATTTTAGTGAGAGTCAGAGTGGCAAATTATACTGCGATGTAAAAACTGCACAGATGCGCTCTAAAATTCGGAATAGTGTTGATGAGGGGAAGACTGTTTTGTGCGGCGGTGATATGAAGACGGCCATTGGAAGTTGTCGAGGACTGACTGGATGCCAAGCAGCCCTGTAGAGATCACCAGTACTTCAAATTTAACATCAAAAGTGACAGACTTGATGGAAGGAATATCAAAGATTTCAAATGTAAAGTTCACAGATGATGGAAAACTGACTGTTTAGAAGGCATGTGGAATAGGAACTGGGAGATCAGTTCCAGCTTTGTCAAGCAAAAGAAACAAGTCGTGTAGATCAGTTATCATATTGAGAAATTATTTACTTTACATTAAAAGCATTTGTATTGTTCATGACCCCTCATGTGTTATTACCTGAGAAAATAAAGATCATTTAGGGCTTTTTAAGGAAAAAAATGTACAAGGGACAGGAACACAAGTCTTAATCTAGGTTACCACCACTATAATTTAGTTTTTTATGGTGAGGGGTAAAAAAAATATATGTATATATTATATGCTATTAAGGGAATCTTCACAGGGGATACGAGCTCATATTCCCCGTCTGTGTTTGTATCCCCTGAGTCATCAGGCAAAGGGATATAGGACACAGACAGGGAATATGAACCGGTATCCATGCGAAACCTAAATAACACATCAAATTGCAGGATTCACCTGGATATTTTACTTCAACAGAATTTATGTATTTATCGAATTTCCTTTGTTTGCTTTCTTACTAATGATATATATTCATTTCTGTGAGACACATATAACGCCCTCACAAAAAATATATGTTTTTTATTATGTCTAAAACAAAAAAAAGACTAAGTTCAACAAAGTATATATTTCTATGGAATTGTACCAAAATTAAAATCAATATCAAAAGTTCATGTATGACTGTATGTACAAATGATCTGCCAAATGAAGACTTCTTACCATAAAAATTGAAGGAGAAACAGCCCAGTCATATAATGTATCCTCTGCAGACAGCCAGAAAGACAGGGGAAAACAATATGCACTAAACTTTTTTTTTTGTTTTTGGGCATAACATAAAGTTGATGAATTATCTCCCCTTAAAAATTTTCAACGGTAAGCATTTTACTTCAGGCACATCTTCGGGTTTTAATGAGCAACTAAAGAGGAGATGCTCTGACAAGGTACGACCCATTTTTCATTAAAACATATTCAAAATGACGAATTATCTTCTCTTCCAAATTTCAAATGGCAGCCACGTTTCTTGCAAATGCTAAATTTCCTTTCAAAATGTCTAAGGAAATTATATTTTTTCTTTCCAGATCACTAAAAATTCAAGCTGATTTTAAAGAGAATACAAATATAGAAGGGTGTCAGATGATGGTACACTCTCTTATCTGATATGATGTTCTGGGACTTTCAGATCATTTACTACAGTCCCTGGACCAGTCAACATTCCCGTTTTTGCGATCCGTCACGAGTCATCGATCCGTCACCGATCAGTTAAAAGTCAAGTCAGATCATTCAAGATTCAAAAGCCATCCGTCAGATCATTCATCAGTCATCACTTATCCGTCAGGATTCACTGTTCCTAAGTAAGAGCTTGTTTGTACTTGTCACCCGTCATCCGTCACCGTTCATCATTCAGCCAATCAAATTGCATTAGTCATCCGTCTCACGTCATTTTTTATTTCAATTCAGGTTAATTAAAATATCGGAATACTTAGTCTAGTACTTCTGTAATGATAATACATCGCCGTGCCAATATCGAGAGAAAAAGAAAATTCTGGAATAAAGAATTAATAATTTTTCTAAATTATACGTTGAATTTTTATTTGAAATAAATGTTAAAATCCGTAAAAAAAAATCTTACGAATATATTTAACGATACTTTGGTAGTTTGTTATTTATTTACAACAGGAAATGAGATAAATATTTTGAAATATTATTAATAACTATTAAAGATAAATGTACATCAAATACAATGAACCATTATTTTATTTTAACGATTCCTTTACAGGAAGTGTTTCAAAAAGAATGTAACATTCCACAAAATTCTGGTACATGCATTCGTTGAATACTTATTGTAAATTACTTGTGTCAGAAAATACTCAAAATTTATATCTACACAATCTCTGAAAATATCACCTACATGTATATATGCTTCGAATTTGAAGTTCTTTGAAAAAATTCGCTTGTTTGTGATGTAGACTTCTTACTTTTGAATATGAGATGTCAACAAAATATCTGAAAATACAATCCAGTAATGATTCATTACAATAACTTCTATATTTGAAGTGTTTCGAATTGATTTGAATGCTCGCGATATAAACTTTTAGTCAACTTTTGGCAAAATGATATCTGTTGCACAGAATTTTAAATATGAAATATGAATACATTTTTCAAATATACCATCTAGAAGTGATTTATTTGAATAATTTTCATATTTGAAGTGTTTCTAAATGAGTTGAATGTTTGCGATATTAACTTTTAGTCAATTTTTGGTAAAATTATATCTTATGAATAGAATTTTAAATGTGAAATGTGAATACAATCTCCAAAAATACCATCCTGAAGTGATTCATTCCAATAATTTCCATATTTGAAGTGTTGCAAAATGATTTGAATGTTTGGGATATGAACTTTTAGTCAATTTTTGGTAAAATAATATCTGATAATAGAAATTTGAATGTGAAATGAGAATACAATCTCCAAAAATACCATCTTAAAGTGATTTATTCCAAAAATTTACATATTTGAAGTGTTTCGAAATGATTCGAATGTTTGCAATATGAACTTTAAGTCAATGTTTGGTAAAATAATATCTGATTAATAGAAATTTGAATGTGAAACAACGGCAGTAGAATACCGAAGGAACAAAGCACAATATTACACAAATCAAAGTCCAAAGACAAGGCAAAAGCAAGAAGACCAAAAGACGGAAGACCAAAGACACCACATGCCTACAAAACGCTCGAACGTTACATATACAACACAAAAAACTAAAGCACTTACAGTGTGAACTCTCAATAAACAAGAGTGACATCAGGTGCCCCGGAAGGGTAAGCATGTCCTGCTCTGTGCACAGCACCCGTCACACTGTCAGTGGGTCAATTCAGGGTAAAGTCGAAACCGGTACTGTTAAATCAGGAAAGACGCAAATCTAGCTGAAAATGTCAGTTTTTATTTGTGACACTGACATTTCATATCTATCTATGATGTCGTGGTGACGGCCATAGAATTTCTGAAGGGACGAAAGTAACAAAGGCTGAACATATCCCTGACTCAGCAGTTTTTGTGACAGTGCTTTTGCTCTTTCCACAAAGTCACTGTATGTACTGCACGCTCTACAGTAACGAATTAATTGTGAAATATATACTCCATATGCTGGGGATGCAGGTATATTGCTGCAGAGAAAGGGAAAGTTCACAATTGGAAAGTCAAAATCATCACGTTTGTCATATAATCTAGATTTCAGACGTCCATGTTCGTCAATGTACAACAAAAGGTCAAGGTATGAAGCAGAATCGGGTGTATCGGTTGTCTCTTTAATTTCAAGTTCACTGGGGTAGATACGATGTAAATATTCATTAAATTTTGGGTTATTAAGAGAAAGTACATCGTCTATATATCTGAAGCTGAAATTAAAAGTCTGAAATGAGAATACAATCTCCAAAAATACAATCTAGAAGTGATTTATTCCAAAAATTTACATATTTGAAGTGTTTGGAAATGATTTGAATGTTTGCGATATAAATTTTTAGTCAATTTTTGGTAAAATTATATCTTATTAATAGAATTTTGAATGTGAATGTGAATACAATCTCCAAAAATACCATATAGAAGTGATTTATTCTAATAATTTCCATATTTGAAGTGTTTCGAAATAATTTTAATGTTTGTGATGTAAACTTTAAGTCCATTTTTTGTTAAAATAATATCTGTTGAATATAATTTGGAATGTGAAATGAGAATACAATCTCCAAAAATACTATCTATAAGTGATTTTTCCTAATAATTCCCATATTTGAAGTGTTTCGAAATGATTTGAATGTTTGCGATATTATCCTTTAATCAATTATTGGTAAAATAATATATGTTTAATAGAATTTTGAATGTGAAATGAGAACACAATCTCAAAAAATATCACCTAGAAGTGATTTGTTACAATAATTTCCATATTTGAAGTGTTTCGAAATTATTTGAGTGTTTGCGACACAAACTTTTTATAACATTTTTTGCCAAAATAATATTAAATTAGAAGATATTTGAGCATAAATTATCAAAACAATCTCTGAAAAAAATCTAATGACATTAATGATATTTATTCCAATAACATCCATATTATAAGTATAACTGTTTGCGATATTAACTTTTTATGATTTTATGGTATAATAATATATAATTTGTGGAGTATTGAATATGAAATATCACCATAATCACTGTAAATACCATCTAATGGTGGCGTGTTCCAAAAATTTTCACATTGGTCTGTTTGTAAAAAAATTGATTTGAACCATTGTGGTAATTTTTATGAATTTTTCGGAAAAGGGGAGTAGAATTTTGATACAAACACCAAACTACAATCGGCACGTCTTTTGAATTACTTAGAACTGTCAGATTTATGTATTGATAATGACTTTCGATCTATTAATTAGGAACTATAAATCAACGCTCTGTGAGATTCGTTTCGCCGATAATTTTTTGATTTACCTGTACCAGTCAATATAAATACGTCACTAGTCATCCGTCACCGATCATCCGTGCATAATTAATTTATTTTCTTTCAATTCGTCATCCGTCATAATTCAAGAGCAAAGAGTCGTATCATTCATCAGTCATCAGTTAATTTTAGTATCCGTCAGCCGTCAAAAGTCATGATTCAGCGATCATTCAGCGATCATTCACCAGTCAACGATCAGTCAAAATGGAATGTTGACTGATCCAGAGACTGTACCATGTATGGTCATTGCTTTGTTGGTACACACAAATACCAACTATGCAAAATGTCAACATTTGATGACGTAAAACTACGATGGTATAACACCTGCATGAATTTCACAGAGGGAGGTGCTACGATACAACTTCCTATGATTATGCTTCTTCAGAGGACTCCTCAGCAAAAGTCGCAGAAAAAAGACAGAAAACATGTACGTTTTTGCGAAAAGGTCAAACAATAGTGGAGGGAAATGTTCGAGGAAGGTGAAAGCACTGGAACAAAATGAATTCAAGTGCAATATGCAGAAACATGAGGTTTATGCAAGAGGATGCAAGTTCCTCAGGAATATTTGGATCCTTCCCAGTTTACATCCTGTTCTCCTACATTAGCTGCTCAAAAGAAAATGTCAAGTAAAGCAGCAGAGGACATTGACAGTGCCATTGATTTGATAAAAAAACTTGAAGCTATAGAAAAGTCACATCATTGTTTCCTTGAACACCTTTGAACTCTTTCATCTCCATTTCAATTGTATTTTTTTCACGTTAGTCAGGCCATTCAAAATAAATAGATTGTTTCTAAAGCCTCCCCTGCATCAGTAAAAATGTTGCAAGTCAAAAAAATTGTATTTCACATTTATAATTAGAATTTTTTTTTATATTTTGATTCGTCTAAAAATCTACAAAACATAATTCTGAATACCTTCGTTTCCTTCTCCTTTCTCAAAGCAAAATATATGATAACCCTTTGAGTATTCAAGTCCTTGTCAAGGGCATACTTAAAACAAACCTAACCATTTTAAGTTTGAAAGATCAGAAAAATGTTTACATTTCTCAGAAAAGATGTGCTGGAAGATTATCGGCAAAGCATGTACTTGCTCGATCTGTTTTTCAAAATAATAAAGAAAATAACAAATTAAAAACTACTACACCGAATCAATATAGAAACTGCAGGGCATGAGAAACATTTTTTTGAATGACCTAATATTTCACATGTATATGTGAAGGGAGACAAGTTTATTGAATTATCAGTTATACTTATGAGTGTGCTCATTTATTGACTTATTTATTTATTATTCGCTAAAATGCACATGCCCTCTTCTCATTGCTATTAAACTTATTTATAAGCTATATTTTTACAAAACTTTGACCAATAAAAACTTATTGCAACCAAGCTTTGCCAAAATGGTTTTTAGGTGGTCCACTGCAATAAATATGTCTCTGGATAACTCTTATCCAGATGGCCTTAGGTGAATTTACATTAAAATTGGACCCTATGGTAAAAACATTCAATAATCTTCTCTGAAATGGCTTTGCTAGTTCCATAGAAAGAAACCTGGTCACAATAGTCTTTAATAGGGTCCCTGCAAAACATTTGGTGTTATTCCTTGCCCGCTGACGATAGGTTGCATAGCATTTCGCCTGTCTGTCAGTTACAAAGCCCATGAACCTTTGGAACTAGAAGTCATATAAAATTAGCTTTTGTCCAAATATGCATCTTGATGATGGTATGAAATTTTGATTAGCCTGACCTACATTTTATGCATTAAGGTTTGTTTTCATTTACATAAGCAATATGCAACTTTATTGCTACTTTCAGCTGACGAAACTGACTTTTTTGAGGAAAAACAAATTGGTAAGGGGATTAGTTGTTGTTTCCGGCTGCTTCTTTTCCAAGTTCAAGTTACACTTTATCCAAGGTGGAAACAAAATTCATATATCAGAAAGTATGAAAAACAGATTCAATGATCTTCTCTGAAACTGCTGGACCAACATGATCATTTGAACCAAATTTGGCCACAATAGTCATTAGGTGTCTTCCACAATTTTTTGCAATGATAGAAATTACTTGTGTGTAATCAGAATTAAAAGTAAAATCTAGGCATGCCTTCTTTAAAGTTTCCAAAGGTAACTTAATAAAAACATATGTTGACAGATTGCTATCAAGCCAATTCAAATCATTTTCAATTATCATTAGTTTGCTTCTTTACAACTGATATTTGTATATATGGTCATATCTTCAAAACGGCTAGACCTCATATTGTATGTTGCAGGCACATTCTTTTCTGTATGTTCAACCTTTAGATTGTCCGTTCTGTAAATATAAGCATGTTTGTCCATTAAAATATGCTGTTTGTCTATCAACATGTTGTGGATATCTATAATATTAAAATTAATAACTTATTTAAGTCTGCAAAAACAATGTCGTTTATTTCTTAAAATTGACGTACACTTAATATCAAACTTATCAAAGATGCCAAATTTTAAGCGGTATATCTCTCGTAATTTTGTAACCAAATACCAGTCCAGATATAGCTGATCTTAATCTAATATGAATTTCACGAAAACAGTTGACAATTGTTTTGCCCTTCATACTAACATTTTTGGTTTTAATTTACAAGTTCAACACAACCATTATGAAGGCATAAATGAGATGCTCAATACAACCAAAACTAAAATTTTTTAAAGATGATTATTTCAGGGGTTCATCCTTAGCCCTTTTTTAATAATAATAAAAACCTTTCACACGATATTTTCAATAAATATTGTATCACATTTTCAAACCTTTCCGTTTAAGCTGGTATCTGCAACTGCCAGGGGTTGAAATTTGTTATTGTCTTGATATTGAACTTTGTTCTTTATTTAAAAAAAAATGTTCTGCCTTGTTTACCTCGGTTTTCTGAACAAATTGACGACTTCGTCCTGTTACATTATTTCATGGAATTTTAATTAAGCTTATTATGTTCTTGTCACATGCTACATTTCTAAAATTTCTATGCAGGAGTTACTGTTATTGAATATAGTTAAAGATTTTTGACTGAGTCTGTTGAGGGTAATTAGTTAAGGATTTTTGACTGAGTCTGTTTAGGGCAAATTAAATCATGTAATATTAGCACAGAAAAGACTTGACTATGAGGTATGAGGAAAGCTCATTGTTGAAGGCCTAATGGTGACTTCAAGACTTCAACAATAAAAGCGTTGTTTCATTGCTTGTTTTTACCATGTATTTGTAGAAACTCTGTCTCATTTGCATTTACTCCATATCCATCATTCACCATTTGTGACTGGAGTTTGTCTCTCCTGCAGTGTGGAGTCCGTAAAAAGATTCGCCGTGCGAGAGATGTATGCGCTCTATATAATTCATTTATGGGGTACTTATGCGTGAGAGAATTTCTGATATGGATATACTAGTCATATTTTCAAATTTTGGCATTTATTTTTGTAATTTTGAAAACTAATTCTGACCACCTGTTTCAGGCGCCAAAATCTCAATATTTTATAACGCAAAGTTAAAAGTGCCTTGCGTTTGTCTATATATTGTAATCGTTCACTTGTTTAAGACACTAGTGTTTTTGTCGGGCAAAGGATGACAGTAATTGTAAGAGCATTTTGACAGTTTAATTTATGTTTTGTAACAATCCCGCACCCATGACCAATAAAGTTATGGATGTAGCGTTGCTCACAATTAGCCAAGAATTCCGCTCAAACCAGTGCTATGGGTCGACTTGAACTTACTTTGAGGTATGACCAAAGCTCATTGGTGAAGGATTCATGTTGACTTCAAGATGAAGAACCACAATAAAAGCGTTCTGCCTTTGCTTGTTTGTTGCCATGTATTTGTAGAGACTTAATCTCATGTGCATTTACTCCATATACTTTCATTCACCATTTAACACTAGCAACTCAAAATAGTATTAATAACATGTACGAACTCCGTCAAATCAGTTTTATGGACAATATCAAAATGACATTAGCTGTCTGAATATTTATTCCGAAGTGAAATGTTCGATGTGGCTTCTATTGGAGAAATAAAAAAATCGAACATTTTAGTAAAAAATGTAGGTTTTATTTAAATAAAGCTTACTCCATATGAAAGTTAACATTTTGAAGGCTGTCAACAAAATGTATTTTCCGCCTCGGTGCAGTTGACATTAAAAACATCTAATGGCAACGGATGATAGTGATTGTAAGAGCGTTTTTCTAGTTTATGTTTATTGACAATCCCGCATTGATGACCAGAAACGACATGGATGCAGCGTTGTTCGACAATTGGAAAAGAATTCCGCTCAAACTGGTAAGGTGCAATCTTCGATTAACTATGAGGTATTAGCAAAACGCATTGTTGAAGGCCTCCTGGTGATTTCAAGATCAAGAACATCAATAAAAGCGTTTTTGCATTGCTTGTCGTAACCATGTATTTGTAGAGACTTTTTATCCTGTGCATTTATTCCAATTCGCTTGATTCACCTATTACATCATCATCGTAGATTAGACAACTATATTTTATAATATAAACAAGTTTGCAGTGAACAGCCAACCATTATTTCAGAACCTGGTGTTTTCCATGCCTTAAATTTGAATTATTTTATCGAAAGCCTTATACCTTTGCTTTCTTGTTTTTGACATCACCTTGATTTTTTTTCTATTAGCTTGTCTTTTCTTCTTTTAGTATTTCGCTTGGTATCTACTGTTATGTTACTTTAGAGATTCGATTAATTTTTTGGTAAAGTGGATGATGTCAAAAATTTAACTCATTGAACCATGTTTTAATTACTTTTTTTCTCATTCTTTCCCTTCCAAAAAAATGGTGTTAGAAATTCAAGCAATTAAATTGTTATTGCTTTTTTTTATCACTATGAAGTGAAAGAAAATATTAGAGTTCATAACAGGGTTTATTTTACAATGGACTGATATCTTTCAATGAATAGAACTGTTTGCCAGAACAGGAAGCATTCGTTTGATTTTCTAGAGTTTTAATGAACTTTGTTTAGTACAGACTTCCTTTCACGCAGTGCACAGAGATCATTATTCTTTGCTCTTGCGTTGTATGCCTTGGTTGGTTCATAGTGTATTTTGCCCTCTCAAAACATAAATGTAGTTTTAACGCACAATAATTTTACTTTAAATTTTCTGTACAACACAAACTATCAATTTCATTTAAAAATATTTTTCGTAAAGTAATTGTACTTTTCCGGATTTAAAAAATAAATGAAAGTCTAATCTTAAATTTAATTTTAAATTTGATGCCAGTTTATTGCCAGGCTACCGGATACAGTAAGCTACACATTTATACTCGATTAAAGTTCAAGTAAATCTACCGTTATATGGATTAAACATCAAATTAATCTTGGAATTTACTGTGTATAATGCACTAAAAAGGAAATTGAATTTGGACTTTACTGTGTACATGAAATTCTTAAATTGAGGTTCAATCCTAATATTCTTTCTGAATAAATGTTTCAACTATCAATGACTGAAATTAAATTTTCAGTCAACTAAGACAATTTTAAGATTTTTATAATTTACGGATTTGTAATTTTTCATGAGACTTTTCTAATAAACAATAGCTTATGTGAAATTGAAAGCTGCTTTTTTAATAAATTAATTGAGAAATGTTAGAGAACGACATTAAAATCAATGTCTTATCTAATCCAAATCGGCCAAGACTCCCCTCCCATCTAAAATTTATATAACGGTCGTACATACCAACATATGCACACACAACACAGGGTCAGTAATACATTTTGTGATGTTTATTCGAAAAGAAATGCGTTTCGTTATTCCACTACTCCATGAATTGATGTTGAAAGGCATATGTATTCACGTTTTACCTCACTTGTGTGTTTGTGTTTGTCGGATGAAAAAGGTAAGGCAACAACGGGGGAAGGGAGAAAGGAACTGGACAAATAAACTGTATATTTCACTCTTATTGGTTACGGAACGCTTATTTTCAAACAGGGACGTTGTCACAGAAACAGCTGAGTCATGGATATGTTCAGCCGTTGTTACTTTCGTCAATTAAGAAATGTTATTGCCGTAAAGGCGACGTCAGGGATAGATATGAGATATCAGTGGTTTTGACTCCTGGATTGACCCAAAGACAATGTGCCAGTTGATCTATACAAACACGGGCAAGGCTAACCGTCCTGAACAACTGATGTCACCCTCTTTTTTATGGGTTTACACTTTAATCCGTATTTAACATTCTATGTACATTTCAATTGAGAAAGACGTTAATCATACAGCAAATTATTGAGGCAAAAGGCTGTCCACATTGGAAGACATATAATAATGAACAATATCAACAACACTGTTTTAAAAAGTTGTTGCTTCATATTTTGACCATTGCTGCTTCCAAGAATAGATTTGAATTTAAATCAATCAGTGTCCTATGTTGAGAATATTCTAACTGGTGGCCATCTTGACTGAGAAAGGAACATGAAATTCACAAACTGTGCAGAAGACCTCCCAAATGATTTGTGTGACTAAAAATGAATCTAATTAAGCCAAGTTGTTTCATCAAGAGTTTGAATAGATGTCACATAGGTTTCCTATTTAAAAGAATGTTCGACAGCTTGATGAGGTACGAACAGGTAAATCCGATTGGCTCAGTGATTTCAAAAGATCTCGTGCATTTACCGTAGGATCCCTACGTTAAACTATGTTAACCACTTGTGTTCATCTTCGATAAGGTGCGGCAAAACCGGACACAAACTTTTATGGGCTGTTTGGGCTAAATTTTGTTCCCATCGACAGAGTAGTTTTAGAGAGATTTTTAAATTTTCTCTTCGGATCCAATTTTAAAATATAATCCCACATTGTGGCCATCTTGAAGTGGAGTATCACCCAAAAATATTGAAAAATAGAACATATTTCAATATATTCTCCGAAGGATCGAAAACATGAAAAAATAACTTTGTGAAGGGTACAATGCAAGAGCTTTGAAAAATTTCCTTGAGGGCCGAATGTTCAACTAAGGTTCGTGAATGTTGAAAATGGGTATAGCATGTATTTGAAAAAAAACAGCTTTTGGAAATTTCCACCCAAGGAAGCTAGTAGACAAGAGTCACTAGAAATAAAGAGGCACTATTTTGTATAGTACTATTTTCGAGGTCTGTCAATCATTGGCGTATTGTAATAATGTAGTGCCCCCAGAAAATATTATGGCTTTCACATTTAACACAACCCGGGCACACAGAAGCTTTAGTTAGTCGTCATATAAGTGGGAGGTTCATGCATCATTAAACCTGGTTTAACCCACCATTTTATTTATAAAATGCCCGTTCCAAGTCAGGAATATTACGACTTGCTAAAAAACGTTCTGTGTTGGATTGCGTTACCCTGATTCAGTCGAATGTTATACGGATTTTCCTTACTGGTCCCTTCCTCTGATCGATTCGGACTTTTGTTGTCACTTTTATTTGTTCTAAATGGCGGGGACTTTAAAAGAAAGATATGTGAATGTGATTTTCCCTAGTAACAGTGTTAAACTATGGGAATAAATTAAACCTGAAAAACTAGATTCTTCAATTGGCCATTCCTTGACGATTCTGACAAAATTTTGTTCCAAATGTCCCAGTAGTTTCAGAGAAAAATATTTTTGAATGAAAAGTTAAATTTGCGCAGGACAGAACGGTGGGCAACGGACTTGAGGTGATTGCAACAGCTCACCGTAGGTATGGCCAGGTAATCTGAAGAGATTTGGCCTCCCATTAAAAGGAAGTGTAACACAAACGTTTGCTTATTTATGTATTTGAAAGCAATATATTGTCTCCATTTCCTACTTTTGTCTCGATACGCCTAGGTTATGCTCAATTATTACAGTTGCAATATAATCACTACAGACTTTTTACAGTCATCATGAATTGACATATAAAAAAATAACGGCTGTAGAATATCAAAAGAACAATGGAGTGAAATTTACAAAATTCGAAGTCCAAAGACATGGCCAAACAAATAACACGGAAAACAGTGACGCTAGACATAAAACAATGACGTTAGACAGATACAAAGCACAAAAAATAGAAATAACAACATTCATAACAAAGGCACTATTGGTGTGAACTCCAGTGATACTGAGAGTGACACCAGGTGCTCTGGAAGGGTATGTCCATGTCCTGCTCTGTTAACAGCACCCGTCACACTGTGAGTAAAACAATCCAGGAAATATCAGAGTCGTTAGTCAAATCCGGGAAGACGTGAATCTAGCTGAAAATGTCCGCTTTCAATTGGGATACTGACACGTCATATCTTTAAAATGATGTTATTGTGATGACCATTATTATTTCACAAATCGTAACGTTCATGTAATAGTTCTTCAACGCGAAGTGACATATTATTTTGATTTTATGTTTTAGAATTTCCACTTTCAGTATTCGTTTGCGGATTCATTCAGACAACCGCGTATGTAAGCTTTTATGTAGATTAATATAAAGACAGTTTTTAGTAAAATAAAAATCATGTAATTTAATTAGATACGTGAAAAATATAATAATAAACATACATTTGAACTTGCATCTAACAAAAACAACATGTTCCAAGACTAACCACTATATTTTTTACCTACTATACCACCATCGTTATAACATTGACATTACAAACATGTAAAAATAATTTGTATTCAAAGTTTTGTTGCATTTCTACAGCAGAAGGCTCTCCAGTCTGTATACTTTGAAGACTAACTAAACATCTAACGAGTGAATGCATATTGTTGTTTCATTTTTCCGTTTGGCCTAAATCTGTATCGCAAATGAAATAACATTATTTATAATTATGCTGAAAGTGATCGTGTTCAACGGCATGAAAAAATAAAATACGCTTTCGTTCACTAAAAGGTATCAACATATCTACAAAAGTAGGGCATAACATTGTCAGATACCAATGTTTAATATATGAATTAATTTTTTAAGTAAAATGAGAATCATGTAATTTGGCCGGGTATTTGAAAAAAGATAATTAATATCTACCATCATTATCCAAATGATACAAAACTAACCTCCACACTATCACGGCTACGGCGTCATCATTACAAAGGATGGAAGATGAGTTGTATTTTATGTTTTGCTTCAATTCTCCAGCAGAAAACACCCCAGTCTATAAATTAAAAAACTTTCTCAGTCACAAACTTTTGCCCGCTTATATATATATATATATATATATATATATATAT